>DWAO01004409.1:0-12855 GCA_018230605.1 Heliconius congener
ATTTCCATTTCTTCGCTCTGGTGTCGAAGCAAAGCACGGCGTTGAGTTCTGCCACACGCAATACCTCCAGAATTCGGCAGAAAGTGGGGAAGACAGTGAAATTCCTAGATATTTTATATAACTATATAATACGTCAGTAACATTATAAGTAAAAGAATAACATAAAAACAGACCATCTTATCCATAAAAATAATAGCAAAAATACAAAATAAAAAATAAATACTACATATAAGCCATATACACTAAGAAATAAGCAATATCATACATTATACAAGTTGCTAAGAAAATATTTAAAAAATATATAAATGATTACTTTTAAACTAAAACATTGTTAGTATAAAAAAAACATTTATTTTCAATATATTTAATCAGCAAGTTGTTATGTGTATTTATTTATTAAAATCACATGCATTTATTTGCTAAAGCTATATAAATAATAAAAAAAACTCACATTAACAAATCTAATCTTATAATACATAATTGACTACTGCTTATATTTTAAAATATAATAAACGTGTGTTTTCGATTACCTAGATCATATTTTATAAGGAAATTATTTCCAAAAATAAAAAAAACAAATACTTTATAATTTAATGTTGTTATAACCAAAATCACTTTCATTTAGAATATATTTTCTAAATGCCAAACGTTAAGAAAAAAAATGTTTGCACCCTACAAAAAAATCAATTTAAATATGACTCTATCTTCTCTGACGTATCTCAAGACACATCTTAAGACATTGGGTGGGATACATCCCACCCAATGTCATCTTACGATGTCAGTGATAAATATATCCACTCAATAGGATATCAAGTACCAGGGCACCATAACTCACCTAGTAGTAGGGAAGCCTATACTTTATATCAAGATACATCTTACCTTAACATAATATAATTTATATACATATATATCCCAAGATACATCCCATCATATGGATTTCAAGTACCAGAGCACCATAACTCACCTAGTAGTGGTAAAATCTATTGCTGTGACAAATATCAAGCGGAGTTGAGATATAAAGTTTTTTTTCCATTGTATTCAGATAAATCCCAAGAGATATCCCGTCAACAGGACACGGAGTACCGGGGCAGCATGACTCACCTGGCGGTGGCGGAGGGCGCGGGCGGCAGCGCCAGGCGCGGCGCGTGGTGGGCGATGGCGGCGCGGGCGCGACGGTTGCTGCCGGTGCGCTCTTGGAACTCTCTGGAACGTTCGAATAAAAATTTTAGGAATTTTTATTTAATTGTTGTATTTTATAAATTTTTAACAATATGTTAGTTTAATATTTATCTTTTTTAGCTTCACATTGCATCCCACACAGAGCAGGAAAGGCAAGTATCAATCTGGGAAGCTAGTGTAAGGTACTATGTTCCTAACTTTCTGGGGAATTCATGAGGCATTATCTTTTGAGTGGAGGAACTCATCACCAAACATTTAATATTTTAACACGACTATACCACAACTATAATTCCTCTGGTGTTCCACGGGGTCGTGGATGGCGGTGATCACTTACCATCAGGTCACCTGTACGCGAGTTAGCCTCGTCTTTTCCATAAAAAAAACTGTCATTAGTCGTACACTTGTGCGTTGTGACCTTGCGCTAAAAAAGTATCCGAAAAAACTTTTCAATTTTAATATATCTATAGAAGTATAGATTTAATAATACATATTATATACAGTACTGGACAAAAAAAAGTACGCACTGTTTGAAATTTGGTATTAGTACGGTTTACTTGCGAAAACAATTAATGAGCTACTTCCACAGTCGTTTAGTCGACAGTTTGTAAATTCAGCGGCACATCCTCACTAAATCACTATAAAAACGCTATGAATACAGCACAAAAAAAAATAACACGGGCAGGAAACCACATTTGGACCGGACAAAAAAAAGTACGCATTAAAAAAAAACTAAATAAATAATCACATTGCGCTTCTTATATTTCGTATGACCTTTTGCTGCGATAACAGCTTCTAAGCGTCAGGGCATACTTTCAACAAGATTGATTGTATATGTTCTTGATCGATTTTTTCCCAGGCCTCGCTAAAATTGACCATAAATTTTCATCGGATTTAAATCTGGCGACTGCGCGGGCCAGTCCAACAATTTTATTTTAGAAGACCGGAAAAAAGCCGATGATTTCCGAGCCGTATGTTTTGGATCGTTGTCTCGTTGGAAGATAAATTCATCTTCCAATCCGATCTTCAGCAATGAGTCTTCCAAATTTTCATTGATTATATCTATATAGACATCGGCGATCATGATACCTTTTATTTGAACCAAATTGCCGACTCCAGACCACGCAAAACACCCCCACACTAATAGACCTCCTCCGTGCTTAACTGTCTTGTCAATATTTTTTTCGAGGAGCTGTTCTCCCGGCTTATACCAAATGCGCAATCATCGTTTATGTCCAAATAAATCAAATTTGCTTTCGTCAGTCCAAATTACTTTTTTCCAAAAGGAAAGCGGCTTTCCAACATATTTTTTTGGCGAATTCGAGACGCTTGATCTTATTTGCTTTACGAATCAGAGGACGACGCTGTGCGAAACTATTTTTTAAGCCTACTCCTCGAAGTCTCCTGCGAATCGTTCGGTCGGAAACATTGAGGCTGGTATTCTGGAGCTGGTTATTGTGGGATTTTTTTTAATCTCCCTAATTACCTTGCGGTCGTCCACCGCAGTGGTTTTTCTTTTCCTCCCTCTTCCTTTCTTATCATTGATTATACCAATTTTTTCAAACTTCTTGCATATTTTTCGCACTGCACTTTCACTTAATTCATATCTCCGACCAATTTCTCTTTTTGAAATACCATTTTTTTGGTCTTTTATAACTATTTTTCTAATTTCGATTGGTATTTTCGGCATCGTGAATTTTAACGTCTTTATTCGGGCAGAGGGAATATATAAAAGGATGAAAAATGGATAAACTCTAATATTTACATTCACTTTGCCAAGTTAAAACTTCGTTATGAGAAAATAACTTCGCTGTCACTATTAAAAATATGATAACTTTGAGTGCGTACTTTTTTTTGTCCACCACATTAGAGATACTTTTTAACGCTAAAATCGTTTTCTTTCTGGTTTGCTATATTTGAAACACTATAACAAAGGCAGCGTAAAGGCAAAATTAAGATCTTTCTTCACTACCATTTAAGATTTCAGTTATCTATGGTATTGGAAAAAATACATGGCTTATAAGTGGATATTGATCGGTGTGTACTTCATATATAATATACATATGCTTAAAACACAAAAAAAGATTTACTTATCAAAATCTTCAGCTTCATCTTCATCCAAGTTGATAAACTCCTGCCTTTCCTCAGCGTCCCCGGAATACACGTTCTGCTCTCGCTCTATGACATGAGCACGCTCGCCGATGTGGTGACCTAATTATTTTACAATAATAATAGTAATAATATTATTTTTTTATTTATAAAAAAACTAACTGGTTTTTTTTTCATTAACTTTACAGCTATATAGCAGGGTAGGCAGAAGGAACCTAGTGTTAACACACACAGTTCCTCGCATACCGCGACATTTTCGAGAAATTGGCGGAATTTAACGCCGTGCTTTGTCTCGTCACCAGAACGTCGTAATGAAAATAGTTAACTACCCCGATAGAAAATCTCATTCACAACGGGTTTGCGCGAGGGCACTGGTAACGCAACAGGTTGTGGATTCGATTCCCACTCGAAGAAATGAAATTTCATTTCCGCTCTGTTAACCTAGGCAAAGCGCGGCCTCAAGTTCCACCACTTAGCACGCAATTAGCTTACGCTAAACATAAGATTAATAAAGATAATTACAAAAGTCAGCAAAGAGGCAGTATTCAAGTCAGCAGTATTCACAATCTTTTCTATGATTCATACATTTTTTACGTAACAAACCAACCAAGTTAAAGTTTTTTTTTTACTAATTCTAAAATTAACTATTGCGACAGAAAAAAAATCCAAGGCCATTTCGTACACTAAAAGTACGTAGTTACTCTAGATACTAAAATATAGAAACCTTTAAATTGAAAGCTAAATTGGTGCAAGAACGAACAGTTTGCATTTATTTTTTATGTTGTTTAAAAAAATACAATTACATTGTTGGTCATAACAAGTCATTCATGGAGTTGAAGAACACGGCACCGCGAATTGTTAATTCTTCGTAATTAACTCAGGCGGGAATGGAACCCACAACCATGGCGTTTAGTATAATAATAAAAGTTACGACTGATATTACACCAACATATTAGTCAGCTTCACAGTGGGCAGAGGGAACGTAGTGTTCAGACACTCCGACAGACACACTCTAAAATAACACCCAATTAACCATTACAATTAAAATATTACATTATCTAAACCACATTTTGTAAAATTCATAAATTTATATCTTATTTACTGTTCTTATAGATGCTTAATGGGGAACGGAAAATGGGAAACGGAATGTCTTAATCTCTATCTACTCTGCGATATGCGGGGTACAGAGTGAAGGGAAGAAAAAAAATAGTAATAATTATTAATTTATTCACCTATGGACATTTTCTTCAGACCAGTGCGAGAGTCCTGCAATGTCTTACGCGTCTCCTTGATACCGTTGGGGCCAATTTTAGTGCTGCTAGTTGAACTGTACACCTACAAAAGAATATATACTTTACAGAAAAAAAAATATAAAAATTATTGAGGACTGTAATGTAGTAATGAACTGTAACAGAGCAAAAGAATAATTTTTAAATTAGAATCAGTATTTTCTGTTCTTTCTTAGTTTTATATTATGATTCTAGTTTAGAAACACTCTGTTTACCTAAAAGCACTCTGTTTACCACTTTCCGCCGAACTTTTTGAGACATTGTGTGTTGAGTAGCGGAACTCAACGCCGGGTTCTTGCCTTCGTGCCAGAGCCAAAAAAATGGAAATATTAAAGCATTATAATATTAATATAAGTATGACTTTTTCCTCAGCTTTACCTTATATCTCGCCTATTGCATGGCAGGCAGAGGGAAGGTAATGTTAAGACACCCGTTCCCCATTTTCCGCCGTATGAGGCATTGCTTGTTGGGTGACGGAACTCAACGCCGCGCTTTGCCTTGTTCTCAGAGCAAGAAAATGAAATAATAATAAATAATAATTCATTCTCGATGGGAATCTCATGGCAATCAACTCCTAAAACTATTGGTTTTACAGTCACATGTTTGTGCCTCTTCACCATGACAGGCTCAAATATATGAATATAATATATGTTTTAACAGCTTGAGTTAATTGAGGTCAGTCGTGGCGCAGAGGCACAAAGTGTTACTGTACAACCAACTGGTTGTGGGTTCTATCTCCACTCAAAGAGATGAAGTATTTATTTAAATTTACATTTCTTCGCTCCGGTGTTGAGACCAAGCGCGGCGTTTAGTTCTGCCAGTCAACACGCAATGCCTCCAGAATTCAGGAGAAACTGGGGAATGCAGTGTCTTAACATTAGGTTCCCTCTGTCTACCCTGCTGTGTGCAGGATACAGCATGAAGCTGAGCTTGAGTTAACATGACAAAAGCAGTTGAAGATGACATACACAGTAACAATAAAAAACTGATTAGTTTATATAAAAAAAAACTAACTTATATTAGAATGGTTTGAAAAACATCTTAATATAAAAAAAAAGAATTAAAAACACACTAGAATTAGAGTGAGACCATTTTCATTCACAAATTATAATCTATAAATTTATATATGAACCAAAACAGAATCAGAATTTAGAGCAGTTTATAAGTACGGGACTTAAAATGTGTACACTATATACCGCACTAACCTGTGGACTCCCATTCATTCCACTCGACATGACGACAGTGCTACTTGAGAAAGAGCTTCCGGCACTCATGTGTCCATCTGATAGATCTGCTGAAAATTTTATTATAACATAAAAAAATATTTTTATCTATAGAAAATGCAGCGGTGCCGTGGCAACGTAAAAATGTTTTCCACTTGAAGAAAATTCTTAGACAAACATTCACCCACCCACAAGGAAATATTATAGCGACTGCCAACTGTGTGTCATCAATCTTTATGTAGGCACCATAATATAGTGTTCTGAGTTATAGCAAATGTATTTATTAATGTATGTATTTAATTCTTATATTATTTATGTATTTATCTTCCAGCACATGGCATGGTAGAAGAATCAAAATCAAGATGTATGTATGTAGCAAGCTCACACTGTATGATCGGTGTTTCATTTCCATTCAACACACAAAGCCTCAAGAATGTGGAGGAAAATAGAGAAAAGTAGGGAGTGATGGTTTAAATTATATTTTTTTATAAATTGAATTGTTATAGTAAAAAAAGAACTACTTATTAGCACATAGCAGTGTAGAGACCTAGTGTTACAATACTCCATTCTCCACTTTCAAAACATTAAATGGCATTGCTCAATGTTTGTGTTTATCAAATTTAGGAAACAAAAGTAATTTAAATAAATTTTTTCCAACAAGTGAGGACTGAACCTGTAACTATTGCAATTTTTATAACAAATTAAACAAAGAAATAAATTATTATGCATTAGTTGTAAATGTTGACTTATTACAATTACCATTTTTCAATAATACATTTATTTTTTGTGTCTAAATAATAATACCTGTAAATAATCTGTTCAGAGAAGGCATTGGTGGCATGAATGGCATGAGGGAGTTGCTGCGACGGGAGCCCATGATCGACAGTGGACTTTCATTCAACATTCCAAATGGATCCGAGAAGAAAGAGTTCATCATGTTGTTCATTTGTCGCATGTGCCGCATATGTGATCTGTAACAAAAATTATTATAAAACATAGCTTTTAAGATAATTTTCAATTATAATATAACAATAATTGTAGCGTATAACTAAATGTAAATAAAAAGTGAAAGAAGATTGATGGAAAACTTCATGTTATATATCTATTCAAAAATTTTACATTTAATATCCTTTTAATGTTTGCCATGTACCTTTGTGTTAAAAACGCAATATTTCATTATTGTTCATGTTCTTGTAAAATTTTGTAAAAATTAAAAGCATAGAAATACGTAAAACATTAAACAAATTACTAAATGATATGCTTTTACCCAAAAAACGGATCATCCTCCACGTCGGCCATCAAAGATCCAAACAGAGACATTCTTTATTATTTTATTCCTTTTACAACTGTAGTTTCTGTTAGTTAATAAAAAATAACAATGAATTCACTATAAAACAAAATTTATTCAATTAAATGAGCTTCGTGTCCTTGTTAAAACGATCGTTATGAAAAATCGAAATCTCTAGTAGGTATATCAACCTTCCAATCCGGATTCTAAACAACTTGACAAATAAGAATGGCGAATACCAATATGTCACAGATTAAAAATAAAGGACAGATTAATAATGTATTCGGGGTTTAATGTACAACGTTTATTTTACGCCGATTTCCGCACACAGTAAGGTAGGAGGAACCTAGTTTTCGTTCGTCCCCACTTTCCGAATTGAGCTCGCCGATCTTTTGATTGTTAAGTGGCGAAGCTCCACGCCGTGCGTTGCCTCGACACCAGAAAGAAGAAGTAGAAATATAAATTTAAATAAATATTTCATCTCCACGAGTGATTACGTATGTATTTACATACAAGAAATATTTAATTTAAATTAAACTACCATACGTTACATATTTAACAGCAACAAGAAAATAAGGAAAAAAGCTTTTGACTTTTCATTAGTTAAGCTCCACTAAGGAGTATATTAACCAATAGCCAGATTCATGTTAGAGATCAATATTCATGGAAATAGAGAAAGCGCCATCTAATGCAGCCATCCAAACTAAAAACATAAATAAAAATATTTTATATATTTTCTCTCTATGTTTTATTTTAATATATACCAGCGTATATATTAAAATAAAATATAGAGAGAAAATATATAAAAATATTTTTATTTATGTTTTTAGTTTGGATATATAATTCAACAAAATAAAAACTATATCTGGGTGGACAAATATAGTTATATAGACAAATTAAGGGATGTTATGATGATTCGGCTTTGGTTAAGTTAGGTTAAGTCATATAAGTACTTCCAATATTTGAAAATTACCATTTTTCTTTTTTTACTTTTTTCATTGTTTTTTTCCGTATACAGTTTGAATGAAACTAAACTCTAAAAGCAGATTTTATCCAAAAATATATAAATATTTAAATATATAATTATATAAATATTTTTAATTGTTAACCTTAAGGTAAATAAGTTTTGTTTCTTTATATTATAATGCTTCAGGGACATTGCATTACAATTAAAAAATATTAAGAAGTCAATATGGGTATCTTTAACAGTTACGAGCGGTATTTTGCACTTTATCTTAAAATTTAATGTACATTGCAAGAGTGTCCTTGATGTCTTGTTAGTGCTCTTCCTTTAACCCATAGAATTCACCTAAACTTTTTCACACACAAAAACCACCATTCATAAAAAGGTAGACATAATTATTCTTCTTAATAATCTTAGTAACATTGGTTCATGTTTTTATTAAGTAGTAGATGTAGTTGAAGTAATAAATGTTTTTATTATCATTCCTCTTCCGTTTTTATGCTAAATTTCACCTAACATAAAGTTATATTGACCGAATACGATGTTTTGAAAAATATTAAAGTGATTAATATTCCTCCCGACTTGATCGATATTTAACTCAACAGTATGTTTTATGTTTTATCAAAAAACGTTAGTATCTACTTCTTATTATCAATAAATAGCGTTACGTGTTTCTATTTCTATCCTTATAAGATTTTCAATTCAATACAGAATTATAAAAGGAGGTCTTGCTTGATTTATTGTGACTTCTTTTCCGACATTCTTTCATCTATAAAATTCCACGGGTAACGTGGCAAAACGGTTTGAGACCAGAAACCTGTCTGAAGAAGGTAAGGTATCTTTCTTCTTTTTTTGGCGTTGCGTAGCATAGGTATTCTCTACCATGTGGGAGGAGTGAATTTTCGGATTCAGTATCCACATTGTCTGAAATACAAGCCGGGCTTTGAAATTTAGCTTTTGACATGGAGGTAAGGGACGCGATTTGGTGTCACTTGAAAAAGGATGATTTTATCTTTAAATAGTTTTCTGTATGTACTTAATATGATAAAAATCATCAATTGGTGAACAGTTAGAATATAGTAAACATTTTTTACTTTAAACATAACGCAGACCGCGCATTTCATTGTCTTTTCTCATAAGCAAACGGAACCGGAACAAAATATTTCAAATTATTTTCCTGGCAACTATGTGTTATAGTGTTGAGAAAAAAATAAGCTGTAATTTGATATATAATTCATTAAAAAAACACATGAGTGCAAATTATTAACATTAAGTGACCTGTTTAAACCATGCAACACTGTGCTTGCGGCAGACTGTGAGCTGGCAACTTCCAATTCCTTATGCGATTTTCTTTCCAATTCCTTATGCGATTTTCTTTCAAATGATATGGGATTCATATATAAAAACATATGAGTCCAATTTTCTCGAAAAATGCATTACGAAAAAAAATTATTAAAGGTGATTGTGGCAGGATTCTTCTAGGCAACCCTAGTGTAATTTATAATACTATCATTCATCATTCTTTCTTCCTTAAATATAAGTTCCATTAAAAAAAAACACGTCCCTGCAAATTTAAGCAATGGAATCTCGACCTATATGGGTCTGCTATCAACTCTAAATCACCATAATGATAATACAGAGAATTTTATTTTGCAATAAATATCCAATTCTCCGTAGTTTACCAAAACGACGGAAATGAATGAGGTTTTAAACATACCTATTAGGGAGGGGGAATATAGTCACCGCCGCAACCCAATATAAATTGAGGCTGTCGAGGCACTCAAATAAACTAGCGGCGCAGCTAACTCTCGGATGTTATTTATCGACTCACAGAGAGTCAAAATATCTTTCATGAATGCATGATCAGATATGTAGCAGAACTCGCTGACGAAGGAGCGTAGTTCCGATATTTGCACCTCTTAATATATCAAACATTGACCACTTCTGTTTATGGTATTACGACTGCTTCACGTTGTATCCTGCACACAGCAAGGTAGGCAGAGGGAACCTAGTATTAAGACACTTCGTTCCTCATTTTCTGCCGAATTCTGGAGGTTTTTCGTGTTGATCGGTGGAATTCAATGCCACGCTTTGCTCCACACCAGACAATGAAAATATAAATTTAAATAAATATTTTATTTCCCCGAGTGGAGAGCGAACCCACAACTAGTCGATTTTATAGTCACACTTTGTGCTCCTGCGCCACGACTGGCCTTGACTGCATTTTTATCTTATAACAAAATTTATATTATGAAGAAAATTGACATTAAGAAGAAAATTGTCTTTTTAATTAAAACGGAACCAAATTTCCGATTAACAAAAGAAAATAATTTCCCCGGTTTTGTATTTATTCACCCCTTGATTTGCATTGATTCCAGGTTACCGGTACGATGTAGAGATTTTTTAGATAATTCAGCTCCTCCAACTTAATTCATTTTATAACACTTTTTAAATTTAATTCTATTACAATTTTAACAAATAATAATATCCTTGTCTATAATCGGGACTTAACCGAAATCTAGAACTGTACATAGCTACATAGTTATTAAGCACATTTATATTTTATATACTCTAATCATTCTATTATATTTTGTACAAACTTAAGCTTCTGTTTCATATTGCAGTTTGCTTAGTACTTGTGGGTATTCTTAAATACTTTTTTTTACATCATCATCATCAGCAATAATAAATTATAAAATTGGAAAGGAAACTAATTTCAATCTTCTGGTAAGTTATAAAATATTTATTTTCATACACTTATTTTAATTAAATCAGCTTCACGCTGCTTCCCGCATACAGCAAGGTAGGCAAAGGGAACCTAGTGCCCCCCTTTTCCGCAAAGATCTAGATGCATTACGTGTTGAGTGACGGAACTCAACGCTGCGCTTTTGCCTCGACTCCAGAGCGAAGAAATGAAAATTTAATTTATGCTATATAAAGTTTTGCTTAAATCATATTTATGATTTACATAGTAAGAAATCGAGATTGTAATTTATGAGAAAAAATTGTAGTTAATTATAAAACAAACTTTGTTATTTTCTAAAGGGCTTATTAGCCAGACAAGGACAAATTTATTATTCCCATTTTGCAATTAAATATAATATTTAAATAAAATGTCCATTTCATCTTAATTTTATTTTATCAGAAAAATGTTCTTAAAGCCAGCCGGATTTCAAAATTTCCTATCTAAAACTAACCACATTGATGAAATATACAGCGCTCTTCATGATGACGATTTAGGAAATGTGGTTACATCAGCATTAGCGGTGCTTAGAAAAACACACCAACTGCCTTGTTTAATGAAACTATATAAAGATAAGAAATTATCTGCTGAAATGCGCAAAAGAGGAAATATTGCATTTAAAAATGGTAATTTTGATCTTGCTCACTTGCGTTACAATGAAGCTTTATTATTAGCACCAAAAGATTCTAAAGAACTAAAATTAGCATTCAGCAATAGATCAGCTGTTTTTCAGGAAAAGAAATTATATAAAGCATGTATTAAAGATATAGATTTATGTTTTTTGATGGATTGTCCATCAGACATAGTTGACAAGCTGAAGAAAAGAAGAAAGGAAGTGGTGGACCATATAAATGCAGTTCCAGAGGCTTTTACTTATATTAATGCCATATCTACAAAGTATACTAAACATGCATTTAATAATCCAGTTATATCTTGTGCTTCCTCTGAAATTAAAGCAACCAGCTCCGATATACCTACAATAGTGGCTTCAAATGATATAAAAATTGGATCAGTCCTGACAACTGAAACAGCATATGTAAGTTATACTGATAAAGAATATTCTTTGCTTAACTGTCATTACTGCCAAAAAAGATCATACAATTTAATTCCATGCGAAGACTGTGTCGGGGCTCTCTTTTGTGACTATGAATGCAGGAATAAATGTATTAAAGAGTATCACAAATATGAGTGTCAAATATTGCATGTGATAAGAGAAATATGCCATGGCCCCTTGCCACATTTGATGGTAAAAGCAGCACTCAAATTGAGACAAAATTGTAAAACATGGAGGGAATTGATTCAGGCATCTTATAATATGGGGCTCGACAGAATGATATCAAGCTCAATTAAGGATGTTTTTGATGTTGAAAGTTTATTTTCAATTTTAAGCCAAAAAGATGATAAACCATTTTTGTATGGTATTAAATATGATGCTAGTTTTGTGTGTGCAGCTCTTTTGAATTATTTAAATGAAATCCCTTCATTTTTTCCAAAAGATATTGATGAGAAAAAACAAGCTATGCATGCATTTGGAAGAATAATGATGTTTCTGTCTTTACATATAGTAGCAACTAAAGTTTATCAACCTGATAGTAATATATTGGAATTTAAATATTGTGACAAACCAAATCATGGATACTTTTCATTAATTGGAAAATTAAATAATTCCTGTACACCAAATACTGTTGCCCTATATAATGATAACAAAATATCATTGATTGCTTTGCAATCAATAAAAAGTGGTGAAGAAATAACCATTCCCTTCCAGTAAGTAACTAGTGTGTATATATAACTATATTAATATGGTTGAAGATTCAATGGTACCAATACCAATTCACGGGAATGAATTATTTTCACGTTCATTTCACAATTTGATAAGACAAATGTGGCATTTAGTTTTGCAACCCAACACACAATACCTTGAATTTGGCAGAAAGTAGAGAATGGAATGTCTTGATTCTGGGTTCTCTCCTACCATGTATAAAGTATGAGCTCAAATAAAAATATCTCCATTTATATATATATATATATATATATATATATATATATATATATATATATAT
>DWAO01004410.1:0-12854 GCA_018230605.1 Heliconius congener
TACGACACCACCAGTACCAGGATGATCCTATTCTAGGCCGGGATCACACGGCATACTTATTAACTGGAAAGTGGGCCTTTCAGAGGTAGCGCCAAGTAAAGATATATCATCGTTATGGGGGGATGATTGAGCCATCGGCTTGGTCTGGGTGTTTATAAGGAGGCTTAAAATAATCCGTAATTATTATATGTGTAAAATTAAAGCCTGTTAGTTTAACGTAGTTTGCCCCAGATTTAAGGTGTCTGGCAGGAGTAAATTGTTTGGATTGTTTGGATGTAATAATTGGCAGGAGTAAATATTGTTGGCGAATAGTGGAAATTTCCAAAAATATGTATGGATGTTAATAAACTTTATCACTTTATATATAGTATATAATCAGTACAACCAATGTTATTTGCTGAAAATAAAATTGTAGAAAAGCAGCACGAATCCTAGTATGAATCAATTTAGTAAGTGAATAGTAAATGTGACTACAAAAATAGTTACCTATAAAAACATTTACCATGCAATATTTACTCTACAGAAAATTCAAACATGCTATCATTAATATGGTTGCTTTAAAATATATCCTATTCTATTAATATAATATTTGTTAAAGTTCTTGAGGATGAATATTTGTTTCTCTTTAACGTTAAAAATACTGAACGGATTTAGATATAACTTTACAGTTATAGTTTGAAAATCAGAATAACCTACAAATGGGCTACATTTTAGATAAAGATTTTATATAATTTCATCGTTCAATCTAATAAAGCTACAATAGTAGTTAGCAATTAAGAACATTTACTATGTAATATTCACACTAAATAAAAGCCTCATGTTTAACGTCATTGCTTTACCTCTACAAAAGGTAGAGTCAATTTTTCCATATAAAACCTTAAAGATAAAATTTCCTGAACGATCGCGTGCACTTCTATCTCCGTGACGTTAATGCGCATAAAAATTCACAACCGTAGCGTTAGATATGAGCTAATCCACCCACGGATAGGTAGTAGTAATAGTGAATCGTAAAAACCCTTGTCGATCAAAATGACGTGCAGGAAATGCAAGAAGTGGAGCGTGCGACTCCTTAAGGTGTTTTCAATTTTATGTTGTGTTATGTTCTGTTATTTTAAGTTACGTTTTTTCTTCTAGTATAACTATTATGATTGCGTTTTTGTATTCTCGGTAGATATTTATATATGATTTTTGTTTTTGTTTATGAGGTTAGTATCTTCACTCGTAGAGACGACACGCAAATTAATGCATCATTTTGACTACAACTAATTATTTTTTCAATGGCAGATTAGAGGCAGAGGGAACCTAGTCTTAAGACACTCCGTTCACCATTATGATACTTCCGTTCTCTCCTTCTAGTGACGTACACAATGGCAGAACACAGCCCTTCTCTTTGCTTCGTCATCAGAGCGAGGAAATGAAAATATTAAATATTTCAATCCACCCAGTGGGCTTGTGCTTCTGCACCACGACGGCCTCCGTATACATGAAAAATATATACAAGTCTTTGTTTTTGATTGCATTTATTTTATAATTTAAAACTATTTATTCAATGTTAATAAATTCTAATCTATGAAATGTATAAAGCTATTGTATGGCGATATGCAAATATTTTTATGAAAAACTTTCAAAATACATATTGGACAGCAGCTACATTTGGTTAGCAAAAATAGGATTAGCCGTAGCGGTCACCGTATACGTATCTGTTGGACAGCGCGCCCTTGTAATTCAATTGCGGGTTGGATCGATTCCGAATTTTGTAGTAGCGTTCAGTTAATACGAGCTTTTGATATATTAAGTGTTATTTAATGAAGCTATTTGATTATAATAGAGTAGATTTTGTGCATTTGGAGTTATTGTTTATGGTATTTATGTATTTATTATGTTTTTTTTATTAAAAGAAATATTATTATTATTATATTTAATTTTTATTAATTTAATTTATATATAGTATACAAAGAGAAAAATAAAAAATAAACAATAAATATGTTTAGTAGACATGTAAAATATTTTATTATAGTATGTATTTGGAGTTCGTAATTCGCAGGTCCATCTTAAAATAATAAGGATTTGTTAATATTATGTAAGGTGATTAAGTCGTTTGCTAAATTGTTACTTTCTTAATTAAGCTTCTTGGGCTGAGCTTTTTCATGATGACAGATAGAGTTTATTTACTTACTTGTAACAATTATTACATAATTTATAATGAATTCGTTGCTTATTATATTTTTATATAGTAGATATAGGGAATTAATATATTATATGATTTTGTGAACATTGTCATACACAGTACCAGATTAGAAAGTTGCTTAAAATTAAATATATTTATTATATAATAAAATATATTATAATATAATCCATCGGTAAAATTAGGAAGATTTATGAAAATAAACATAAATTACAAATTTTAATCTCAATATTAACGCGTCGGATTAACAACAATTAAAAAGGAACAAACAGTAATTGCACATTATTTCATATCGGGCTATAATCACAAATACACATACCGGTCACACAACACGTGGTGCTCAGTCGCAATAAAACAGTAATGTCTGCTAGAATGCTGTTATCCACGAGGAATGTTGTATTGCAAGCTAGATCGTAAACTCAGGTGTCATCACATCAAAGATCGACATTCACGACTCACTACATGTCCATACAAGTATCACCTCTGATGAGACTTGTATGGACATATATGTAGAGTCGTGAATGTCGATTGAAGTCAGTCGTGGCGCAGCGGCACAAAGTGTGGCTGTATACGCGGCTAATTGCGGGTTCGATCTCCACTCTAGTAAATGAAATATTTATTTAAATTTATATTTTCGTTTCTTCGCTGTAGTGTCCAGACAAAGCGCAGCGTTGAGTTCAGCCACTCAACACGCAATACTTCCAAAATTTTTTGCCGGATTGTTTTAACATTAGGTTCCCTATGCCGGACCGGATTGTTTTAACATTAGGTTCCCTCTGCCTACCTTGCAACGCAAATGCGTGAAGCTGATTTTTTTAAAGTACCATCTCTGATCGATTACGTCAGAGACGATTTTGTGACACATCTGCGCATTGCCAACACCAAAACTGATATAGCACCGTTATCTATTTAGCATAATGGTGTAGGTGATGTTTGGGACTTCGTCGAGTGACCTCCTTTATGAGGTGTACGATCGATTTCGTGCGGCACACAATTTCTCTTTCGAAATGACCATTTGAATGCAAATTGATAGATATTGGAATATAGAATACTTGTTTGCTGTTATTTTTTGTGGCTCTGTTATTTGTATTTTTTTCCAGTTATCATAATCTGTTAATATGGTTTGCTACTTTTATAGCCATCGATTTTAGTTTAGTTTCATTCTGTTCGTATACATACATATTTTTGTACAGTTATAGCTTAATGCTAAATATTATATCAGATTACATGGGATCTTTGTAATAATAAGCTGTTGTTATAATAAGCTGTAGTCCGCATTTGAGGCGTGAACTGTTAAACGTTAAAATCTGTTTTTTTTCTTTCTGGTAGGAATTACGGAATTTCTCTTCTGGTACTCCCTTAAACTACCCATAAAACCTACATGCCGAATATAACGTTTTTACTGTACTTCCTTTCGGCTGTGCATTGTTCCTCAGTCACTTCTATATTTACTGAGTATCTAATATATTAGTATATCTTATTTGTACTTTGTCAAATAGTACATATTTTTATGTCCTAGTTCTAGTTGAGTTTCGCCACATAACATCCAATTCTTCGAGAAACCCTCGCCTACGGCGGAAAAGTGAGGGACGGAGTGCTATAACACTAGACTCACTCTGCCTACACTGCTGTTGCTTTGTGCGGGATACGGCGTGAAGCTAAAACAATAAATAAATACATAAATAATATATTAAAAGGGTATAGACAAAATCTATATCACTAATTTAAATGTCGGTCATAATATCCAAAAAGAAGGATTTAGCATATTAAATTTGCTCAAACTAAAAAGAAAAATAAAATCTTTTTGCACACACCCACACACACAGACAAATTCAAGGCAAGGCAAGGCAATTAAAAAATGGTCTCTAGAGTACGATGTAATCGTACTCTAGAGACCATTTTTTACTTACGGCCCATAAAGAATTGACTTGTTTAAATTATTATCAATCTCTGAACCACTTAGATACTGTAATGTCAAAAGTTTCACTGACTTCCATTCATTCGATTCAATTCGAACTATAAAAGTATCGTTGCAAGTTTCAACGCGGCAAGTTTTATTATTTTGTTTTTTTTTTTTTATTTTTGTTTCACGAATTAGACGCTTTGGTTGGTGTATGAAGCAAGGTGCAGGCTTTTATAACTTTAACTTTTTGTTTACCATATGAAATATTCCAGCTAAGTTTTTATTATTCATTTGAGTTTTGAAGTTTTTGATATGAAAATACTAAATGAATATAGCATATATTACAATGGATTTAAAAATTTGAAATATACTTTTCTTTAGTATTAAAAAAATAACTAGGTACTATTATACAAAAAAAAATATTCAGTTATAATATAGGTGCACAAAGTGTGACTGTAAAATCTACTTATTGTGGGTTTGATCTCCACTCCAGGAAATAAAATATTTATTTACATTTATATTTTCATTTCTTGGGTCTGGTGTCGAGGCATAGCGCGGCGTTGAGTTCCTCCAATCAACACGCGATGCCCTCCTCCTAGGCGGTAAGTGGGGAACGGAATGTTCTAACACTAGATTCCCTCTGCCTATCCTGCTGTGTGCGGGATACAGCGTGAACGTGAAAATATTAGTTTAGAAATTACCCAGTTAAAACACTGATCGTTTATTGACCGTATCGACATTAACTTAAAATAGCTCTTCCAAAGACGTTTACATGCGTAATACTTACGTTATTGCCCGTAAATATTTATGCTCCAACGTGAGCGTCCTTGAATTAACTTTAAGAATATTATCGTTGAGACCGTCAGCGGCACAGCGTCTGACTATATGACAGTTGTGAGTTTGATTCCCAATTTATAAAATGAATGTACTCATATAAAAAGACAAAGCACGACGTTGAGTTCCACCACTTTACATGCAATGTTTCGAAAATAGAGCGGTTTCTAGGAAACGGAGTGTTTTTTCTGATCTTCTAAATATACAGAGTGAAACCATAAAAATACTTTATCGTTGACTTATATTTCGTGTCCGTTACCTTACCTTACCTTACCTTTTTCTTTATATTACTTGATATTTCTGAGGTTTCCCTAGAAAGAAATTTTAATATTTTTGTCAAAAATTACACATTAAACATTTATATATTTTATGATTTTGTGTTATATTTTTATCAGCAATATAATATCAATTTTTTTAGCTATATTAAGCATTTATACCTTAAATCTCTAAACTTAGTTCCAAAATACTAAATTTGATACGTAGTAGTATATGTAGTAAAACTGGAAACCAAAATTGCCAGCAGCATAAAGTTTAACCTAACTATAGAACGGAAGCTGTTTACTATATAGCTCTGGACCTAAACCCCCGTACTAAATTAGCCGTTACATGTACGAAAATTAAGGGCAGTTGTGGCATAGGGGCACAAAATGTTACTGTAAATGTGACTGCTTGTGGGTTCGATCCCCATTCAAAGAAGTGAAATATTTATTTAAATTTAAACTTTCATTTGTTCGCTCTGGTGTCGAGGCGCGGCGGACACTAGGTTTTCTTTAATAGAAATAAAATAAGATGTTTTTTATTAGACTACACAAGACATACAAATAGATAGTAATATACAAATTTTTTAAGGAATAATAAAAATTATATTATATAAATGCGAAAATGCCTTGTCGTTGGCAAATATTATTAAATATTCAATGAAATTAATGATTATATTATTCTTGTTTTTTTTTAATTCATAGATAATTTTATTATATATATAAATTAATGTTTATACCTACATGGAACTGTCTGAATAGCTACTTGGCTACCACAATTAGCATACTTTGATAAGGGCGTCTTCACACATTCTCAACGAGCTACTTAATACGAGAGCATACAGTAATTTTGTACTCTCAGGGTACTCTCCGACAAGTTTCCTAACTTTGCCAGCGTAAATACGATGCTTTATACGATGTTCTGTGAAATTTGTGTTAAAACCTGTACTATTAGTTTTAGAAAGATTTAAAACTTTCCCAATTTATCTTATTGCACTTGAGATGTGTAGTTTGTTTTAACGTCTTGGAGTTGTGTCATATCGCAGACTTGTGTGTGCATATCATCTGCATTGCAGACATAATCTATGGAGATATTTGCTTTCTAAATTGTGATTGTGCCTATAATCAAATTATATTTTAAGACTAGAGGCTTGCGTGGCTTCGTCCGCTTGCTATATAATTATTTATACACTATTATTTACATATATTTAGGAAAAATTTATTAATTATTATTTAACAAAATATTTTCGTCAGATTATCTACACTCAATATTGCACTTAATAAAGTGTAATTTAAATCTTTTACTTTTTAGTTTACTTATTTCATATCTATATAGGTGGATGGTAGGTACGACGAACGCGTTTTTCCTGCGGCAATCCCGATCCCACGGGAATCCTGTGATAAAAAGTAGCCTATATGTTGTTTCCACAACTTCCTCTATCTTTGTGTTGGTGGGACAAAAAAAAAAGAGAGACAGCAGACAAGAAAATGTTTGTTTGTGTTTTACTATTCTGTAAGTAACTTTATATAATTGGCATAATATGGTTATTTCAAAATCACAGACAGACAGTTTTACATTTATTATTCAGTTTTATTTATATGTTGCTTAGATTTGATAAATGTCGTCGTCATCAATGATATTAAACTTCGTATTATTTGCGCACAATTGAAAATCGAACTCATAACTATCGTACTTATGTCAGAGGCTGTCCCACTGCGCCGCAATGGCTCTCTGAACCATAAATAATATGAATGAAAACGCTGCTTACTTTTAAATAAAGTAGAAACGATTGCCCCTTCTGATTGGAGATTCCCTAGAGTCGTTAGTACGGCTGTCAAGTAGTAGTGTGCCAACGTTGCTGTACTGGTCATACGAGATTAAACAGCTTAAACCTCTAGCTTTTCACGTTAGCCTAGTGGCGGCTATGTATTGGTAATGCTATGTAAATTTTGAATTGAAGCCATGTTTGTTTTAAGTCAGACAAAAGTTTTATCACACATACAAATCTATATGTATATATTATATAAAACCCGGAAATGAACGGAATGACTGACAAACAATGCACATAAGTAACTACTGGACTTGGGTAATCTGAGACTTAGTATAATCTGTTTATAAACGATTAGGGAGGCCGCCGCCGGGCTTATGGAAGAAACCTTGGCTCCTGTAGTCCCGGCTTGTGGTGGTCGCGGAGGAGCACTGTGTTTTAGTGGGTAGTGTGGACGGCCTACATCTGCCGGTTCATCAGTCCCACATAACCTACTATAGGTGACGTACTCGTAAAATGGTTACCTTACGATAAAAAAGGGAGGCCATTGCGTCCCAGGGGCTCAAGGCTGTGACTGTAATGTGACTATTGTGGGTTTGATCCCCTCAAGGGAATGAATTAATATTTATTAATATTTTCATTTTTTAGCTCTGGCACAAAAAGCCTGGCGTTGAGTTCGCCACTCACAGCACGCAATGATTCGAAAAATTCGGCGGAAAGTGGGGAACGGAGTGTCTTAACTCTAGGTTTACCTACACTGCAGTGTGCGGGATGCAGCGTGAAGCTGTTTTTTTTTTCACGATTAGGAGATTACCTACTAAGAAAGCATTTATCAAAATTTTTATGAAAACTGGAAAAATATGTTTTCCTTTTTACGTCTTAAAGTCGAAGAAAATAACCAGTCATACTAGTATTAATTTATTTGGAAACCATGCAAAGACTCATTTAATAACAAAGGTGTACCGTACCTATCCACAGAGACTTCAAGAAAGCTCCCCATAAAATTATATTTAACTAAGCGTGCTTTTAATAAAAGCATTCGGCTATCCAACTCCTTATCCCAAATTAGAAAACTATTTTTAGTTTATCCCTTTGGTGAGTGAATAGTTTGAATTGTTCCCACAGTTCTTTCGGATCGTAGATCAAAGTAATAACCCTTATAAACGAAATTGATTCGAGTTCAAAGAAAGTATGCTGTATAAGCTTAATTATGTAATGGAATAGTTCAACTGTATAAATCTAATATAGTTTTAGTAATAGATTGGTTTAAAATGTGTCGTATATCGATATCTTGAGTAGTTTACGTTTTTAGTTAGGTAGGTACGTTAATTAACAAACGGAAACCGAACCCACAACCGTCGCGTTCACAGTCACAGGTTGGAGAACTCTCTGTTGCCTCATAATTTTTTTTATTACATATTAATTATAGTATAATAAAGAGTTTTTGTTAGTATTAAACATTTAGTTATAATTATTTATTGTTATAACAATAGAGATTTCGGCACAGAATATCAAATTCACCTCAGCGAAATTGTGGTTATTAGGCTCTGCAGTAGCATAACATCTTGAACAAGCTATCAAATATCAAAGAGATATTGCTTTGTATTATTACTCGTATGTACAATTATGTCTTTGACTTGGTGGTTACTCTTATTTAAATATCTTAATTTTTTTTTCACTAACTCATACAGCACTTTGTGTCTTGAAAGATGTATGGCTTGTGGATTTGAATCTCATTCTTTTGAATGTTTATGTATATGAGAAGTAGTTCGCAAAGCGTAGAGAATTATTTTTTTCCCTGTGTGGGAATCGAACCCACATTCATCTCGTTTAAAACCAGAGACATATCTTACTCTATATTTTTATTTTAAATGTTCGACTATTTTAAATTAATTTTATTTATTTACACATTATAGAGAAAACCAAAATTGAAAACTGAAAAAAAAATGAGCACAAGAAAAAATTAAAACAGATGCACGGTATCGCACGGAGTAGTTCCAATGTAGATTCTTATTCGTTTTGGGACATTTCTTGTTCGTTATAGCAAAATGTACTTTTACAAAGATTAGACAACGCGGGCTCAGTAATTTTGATGGAATGACTCAAATTATAAATTGCTTGGGGGGCTTGCGGGAGACTACTGCTCCGAACTCTGTTTAACTAATTTATGAAGTTTTCACACCGAAGGAAGGTCGAAATTTGTATAGCGTCTCTAAATTCTATCAAGTCCAGTGATAATGGCCAATGCCTGATACAGTACCAAATTTAAGGCAAATGTAAATAAGCTTGAAATTGTAATTGCTTATCTAACATCTCGATTTAATGTGAAATACACATTTGTGATTTTATTCGGACAAAAATCTGATGGTAGAAACAGCAGGTCGATAGTTAAATGTTTTTTTTCTCATTTTATGAATATAAACTCTTAATGCAACCGTGGTGTCATTGGCTCGCGAGGACTATATTATTATGATAATTTCGTTGTTTCTCATTTTGACAAGCACAAAAAAAATCAGCTTCAGGTATCCCGCACACAGCAGATTAGGCGGAGGTAACCCAATATTAAGACACTCTGTTGTCTATTTTCCGGCGAATTCTAGAGGCAGTGCGTGTTGAGTAGCGGAACTCAACTCCGCGCTTTGTCTCGTCACCAGAGAGAAGAAATGAAAATATACATTTAAATAAATAATTAATTTCCTCCAGTGACAATCGAATCCACATCTTCTATTATTAAAAATCGCATAAAAAATTGTTGCATACTCTGTTTTATATGAAAAAATAAATAAATCGCGAAATTTATTTAATCTAAAGAATAATAGAAAGGACAGTTGTGTCAGGTTGAAGTTTGGGATATTTTCATCGCAACCTACTTATTGTCTGTGGAGTGTTGTGATATTCAGCGTACACGAAACTTTGATACATGGCCGGGCTATAAAACGCAGTGTTCGGTTTCCCTTTAATGTATGGCTGGTCGGGCGTACTTCGCAAAAATATATACATTCCTGTTTCAGTGTACAAGCAAAAAATATTTTTTTATTAAATATAATAGAAAGCTTCATATAATAAAAAAGCAATACTTTGTACGTATTTTGTATAATTATTCAAAATAGAGCATAGCTTTCAAGCCGTCATGGCGTAGTGGCGCAGCGTGTGACAGTAAACACCGGTAGTGGGTTCGCCTCCCATTCGGAGGAACGAATATTTTTATAATATTTCCTCGTTGTGTTAAGAGCATAAAGCGCGGCGTTGAATTCTTAAGACACTCTATTCTCCCTGCTTCCCCAGCTACAAGGAGGCTATGGCGTGAATCAAAAAAAAATACTGATATATTTTTTTGTTACAGGTACATACATATATACTGATTAGTATTCATCGGGTTAGTTCATGTGAGTAATAGTGATCTAATATATATATCTGATGTTGATCTTTTTGACATTTATAGCAAACAATATTAAAACAACATAAATATAAAATAATAATACTTACATGTTAATTAAGGTAACTGAAAACCTGTATTTTTTCTTTCTTTAAAACAGTTTTTGTCTATATATAAATACAAAGATTCCCTTCTATTCCGATTAAACCATGTAACTTATTGAGTACAGAATTTTTAGTTTAAAATTATATGTAGGTATATATTTTTTCCAATAAAAAATTGATTTTGTATCTAGAACCACATCCCTGTATTCAGCTACATTTCAGCTGGTATGTTGCTTCATAAAACATTTATTGCGTAAAAAACGTCCATGTGGTTCGCGTATGCAAAAACACAGGCGCTCAATATCGTCCGTCGATGTCGCCGTGGTGCCGAGTTTTATTTCCTCATCGACGGAAGCGCCAACTTTTTTTTTCCATACGCTATGTAACCGATCGTTTTAATTTTATTATTCTCTTTACTACCTACTAGATACTAGTAGTGACAGCGTCGTATAATACTCTGGGCTTTAGCAGGTATGCTTTTTTAGCTTCGCATATTGGTTTACGTAGAATTTTTACCCAATAAAAAAATTGATTCGCCATCGCACGTATAAAAGTTGAATTTAAAATAATAAATTATCAATGCTTTTGTACGTTATTTCAAATTGAATATTAAAATATATTTTTATTATATGGCGGCCTCTACAAAAAAATGAATTAAAAAATATTTTTTGAAAACGTATAAAAAAATTTAATTCGCGCTTCTTAGAAATTATCCAAGCGCTTTTAATTAAGCAAAACGTTAAAATTTTATACATTTTATTTGATTTTATACAACGATTATTGTTATAGCTATTCAAATTCTTATTTTTTGCCGAATAAAATAATTTTGGCTTTGATAAATTGTGCAAAAAAATTGATAAACAAAAATTCAAAGTTATTTTATATAATATTATAAATCCTGTGTCAATTTATTTTTTAAGATATTATTTTGATCGACATTTTTAGATGGCATAAAAGTACTTTGTAATATTAGGTTTACTACAATATCCGGATATAGTACATGTATATTAGAACCAGCTTTTTATATTATAAATTGTTGATCAATAGGAGTTGTTACTAACATACAGAGTTTCAGAATGTATAGCGGTTTCCTGTGTAAAATTGGAGCCTGTATTATTTTCTTAATAGGATATCATTTTAATTAGGAAATGGATGATTTTAATAAAATGTGTAGGTTCAAAGTAAACAAAAATTATAAGTAATTTTTTCCTGTCCGATATGAATAAATTTTTAAGAACTGATTGATAAAATTTTTTGTGTTTGTTTTCAATGGGCCCTCCGGTTTTATAAATATAATTGGAATGAATAGGATTCAATATAGTTGACGTGTAATATCAGTTACTTTATACGTGATTATCATATAAACTATTGAAAATTAGAAAATAACACATTAATAAAAACAATTTGATGACATTAATAATTTAACGAAATTGCATACAAACTTTTTAACAAAACACCTAGAACCATAAATGTGTATTATCTATTACATAACACATATTCCATATTTTATAATTCTAACGTCTTTGTCTTAAATGAACTATGTCACGTTGGTTTTGTTAATCCTCGCTCTCATGTGTTATTAAAATGGAATTATGTCCATAGTTTAGACCATCATAATGCCAGTAGATTTATAGCGCCATACAAGTTGTAAGATGCTTGTTAGTACGGTATCAATCACTAAAGGCTTGGTGTCTTTAATAACGGAGCTTCTGAAACGTCTACCTACATCAAAATCTCGGGGGTTGCTATTACTTCTAGCAATAAGGCACGCCAGGCCAGAAACTGGTGAATGTTATGGTAATTTCGATCTACATATCAAAGCTGGTCTAAAACGGTAACAAAGGTGAAATTTTTAATTGTAATTAGCATAATGAAGATAGGCCGACTCTTTAAAGATTCTCTCAAATTTTTCCGATTTTTATTGCTGATGTTTTAATTAAGTCTTTTGAATATATCTCTTAAGCGCAATATCGGATTAATATTATGTATGTGTATTTTTTTTATATAATTACCCAAATTGTACACTTAATTCTTAGATTTGTGATTTTTAAGAAAAGTGAGTAGGTATATAGTTGATCGGTTAATACATAAGTTGATAAACATTCATTAAAATGTTGCTTTTTCATATACTGTGTAAAATTAATAACTATTTTGTAAAGTTAATAAATTTTCAAAGACAAAACAACAAGAGCGAACAAAGAACATCAAGGTAAGGTTAATGTCATTAGGTCCATGCCTAATCATACCCGTTCAATCAGACCTTTCATGGTTAATCGCTTTGATGCTCTTTCAGCCCCCGTGGCCTTTTGATTAGAGGATTCTGTATAAAGAAGTATTTTGCCAGTCGATTGACTTAGACTTAGCTGATATGCTAATCTCCATATATAATAAAAGGATAGAAAAGTCAATTCTGTACATGAAAGATA
>DWAO01004411.1:0-12853 GCA_018230605.1 Heliconius congener
CCCTCTGCCTACCCTGCTGTGTGCGGGATACAGCGTGAAGCTGATTTATTTATTACAATGATATTTATGATTTGAAATTACACAAAATTGATTTAAACAATGTAATATCAGAAGAAAGTTGCGACTGTACTATCTATATATGCTAGTGAACAATTTACTTTTAAAATTTGTCATAATAAGAATGAATGTGTCGTTTGTAGGAGCGTCATGGTAAAGCTCGTGAGTTGGTAACGGCAGGCGAGTTTATCGAAGCCGTACCACATTTAGCGCGCGTTGCCGCGTCCACTCAGCCGTTGGCCCACATGGCCAGAAAACAGTTAGCGCAGGTAAGTTCTTTTTTTTTGTGTTTTGTTATCATAAATTCACATTATTGCTGTTTAGAAGATATTAGAGTATAAAAAATTAAATGATTTTTTTTTGTGTGTTTGAACTGATGCATAAATACTAACATTGTGTATACATCATTGCTTCCATATTGTTTAATTTTCTTAATTATTTCGACGACCGGGGGAATTAGGTAAATTATCGAAAGCAAAAATTCGCAATGTACAGTTTTAAAGATTTTTTTTCAACATTTATTGTATATATTTATTCTTTTTTTTTATTGTATATATTTAAATTCATAGGTTTTTTCACCTTGTATGTAATCGAAAACTAACCTGGTTAGTAGTTTTAAACAGCAATAAAAGGTACTTCGATTTTCCCTTTCGATACTTTTCGTAGGGACCATCGAAATATTTTATTCTAGAGTTCGTGGTGGCGCAGGGGCACAAGCGTGCCACTGTAAACGCGTCGATTGTGGTTTCGATTCCCACTCGGGAGAATAAAATATTTAATATTTTTATTTCCTCGCTCTGGTAACGAGGCAAAACACGGTGTTGTGCTTCGTCACTCAACAAGCAATGCCTCGATAATTTTGCGGAAAGCTGGGAGCAGAGAGTCTTAATACTAGTTTCTTAGGTTCCCTCTGTGCCCCCTGCACAGAAGTAGGTTCCCTCTGTGCACCCTACACAGCTATATGCGTGATACTTTACAGACTAAAGCCAGTTTTCTGTCAAAATACAAAACCCCGTAGCTATGTATAACTCGCAATCTCATCCACTCCGTTGTGTACATCATGAACATATATAACATTTTAATAATGAAATCTAAATAATTTACAGACAATAACAGTCCTCTATCAAAGTACAGAACCTCGGAATATATCAAGACAGCTCCTCCACTCAGTTCGTAATCAATCCACACACAGCTGGATCAGGCCGTCGGACGTGGAATGTGTGATATGCACCAGCACACTCAAGCACCCGGTGACGACGCCCTGCGGCCACTCATACTGCCGGGGCTGCCTCGAACGCTCCATGTGCTACACGATGAAGTGTGCTCTTTGCTTGTCGCCGTTGAGAGACTTTCACATCGAGGATGTTAGTATATATATTTGTCTTAAGAACCATAGTGTAAAGACACTCTATTCCCCATTAGCATTCCTCTCTAATTTTATTGTGGCAAACTCTCCGTTCTTCTGTCATTTTGATAGTTCAGTGGCGGTATACGAAACCACATTTCGTCTTGGGAGAAGGGGGGTACTGGAAATAATTATTCAAACAAAATATTTGTATTACTTTAAGAAATTATTGCATAACGTTTTTTTTTGTTTTGTATTTTATATAAATAGAAGATATTTAATTCTAAATTACAGTTGTATCTTATAATTTCATAAATCAAAGGGAAAGGTTGTAACAATTTTTTTAATGAAAATTAAACTCTTTTTTTCTTTGTTGACAGACTCGTGACACTCTGTTTATGAAATCTCTACTATCTTCAATCGAAGAGGTCAATGGGTTGGAGGATGTGAATGTCATACCCATTGTTACATGCTATGTGGCGTTTCCTGGGTTTGTATATAATTTTTTTATTATGCTATCCTTAAATTATAGATATCATATAGTTATTTTAACTATATTAGCCATTATTGATAATTTGTGTATTGAGTGGCGGATCTCAATGCCACGATTTATATTAACAGAGTGGAGAAATGCAAATAATTAACCAAAACGAGAGGGAGTCGAACCCGTAGCGTATTTACAGTCAGAAAATGTATATAAAAATTATTATTATTTTTTTTTTGATTTATACATATGAAGACTGTTATTATTATTTTTTACATTTGTGTACAGAATGCCGTGCCCCCTTTTCATATTCGATCCCAAGTACTGGCAGATGGTGCGTCGTGTGACAGAATCGGGTTCCCGTAAATTTGGTATGCTCGCTTATGAGGAAGGCAACACGTATGCAGACTATGGCACAGTATGTTTTATTTATTTTACTAACTTCACGCTATGTTCTGCAGGTACCAGGGCATGCCTAGGGCTCGTGGTGTTAGAACACTGCTTCCCACACCTGATTTTCTAGACAACGCGTAGCGTAACTCAACGCCACGCTTTGTTTTGTTACCTACCACAATAAAGAAATGACAATATTTAATTGCGCCTGATGCAAATTAAACACACAACCATAGTGCTTGTAGTCAGTTGTGTGCCATCATCTAATTCTGCAATTTCCCGAATTTTGTAGAATAATTTATAATAGTATTACTGTTAAATATATTTTTGTATAGTGTTTTTGTATAATATTTATATAAAGCCTGAACTCCTATAAGCTTTCATAGTTTTTGATATTTTTTCAATCCAATTCATTATGGATTTTCTGCTTCACTTATAGGTACTGGAAATATGCGATTGTGTAGTATTCGAAGACAATCGTTGCATTATATCCACTATCGGAGTGTCTCGATTCAAAATTATTGAAAGATTTGAAAAGGATGGGTAAGTTCCTAATAATTTTGTTTTTTAACTTCACGTTCTATCCCGTATATAGTAGGGTAGGCAGAGGGAAACTACTGCTCAGACACTATTACGCACGCACCACCCATTTTTTGAGAGATTGCGTATTGAGTGGTGAAAATAAACATTTTGTCATGTTTCGTCTTCTTGATCTCTATCAAGAAGACGAAACGTGACAACGTGACAAAATGTTGCGTGACGAACGAGGAAATGAAAATAATTCTTTATCCCAAGTGAGAATTGTCCACAACCATCACGTTTACGTTCAGTTTATAGTCAATTTAGATTTTATTAATGTAGGCTTATATAAATACAATTTTTCCAGATGCGATCTAGCCCGTGTCGGAATACTGAGGGATGTCTTCCCAAGTCAGGACGATATTCCAGAGATGCATTTATTGGATTCCCGTATACTGTTCAGGGCATTAAAATGGCTGAAAAGAATGGATGAATCCGTTCAAGAGGAGATTGAGACTGCTTTTGGCCCTCTACCGTACGTTGATACTCAAGAGTCATGGTGGGAGACGGCGGACGGCCCCCAATGGCTGTGGTGGCTCATTGCTATACTACCACTGAAACCTGAGATAAAAGTAATAAAATATTTTACTCTTATTATATTGTGCATATTTTTTTATTTATTTAGATTTGCTAATGTATTAGAATGCACGGTAAAAATAATTAATATGACAAGGGCTACGTTTTTATTATAGTACAGCCGTTTAAAAGTACAACTACTATTACTATTTCAAGAATGTGCTTAACTACACATTAAAAAATAAATTATAACAACAGCAAATGTAATTAACAAAAAGGTATAATTTAATGTGTTTTTAAAGCTTTAACGCTGTATCCCGCATACAGCAGGATAGCTAGAGGGTCTGATTTAGTGTTATGACACTTCGCTTCCCATACATTTTTCGAGACATTGTGTGTTGACTGGACGAACTCAACGCCGCCCTTTGTCTTGTCACAAATGCCAGGAAATGAAAATAGTTAATTCCCACCAGTTCCCGATCATCGAAACCCACAACCGTAGCGACTTTAAACTGTCTACCCTCCTATATGCGGAATACAGTGTGAAGCTTAAAAATCACTAATCACAGACATACTCATTACGCAATAATAATGTTCAATTTCTTTATTTAGATATTAATGATATCTACATGCAGTCTTCTCAAACGCATGTTGGCCGTGTCCAGAACATTCGACGTGATGAATGTGGAGTCGGGAACTACGGAAAGTTTCCAAACTATAAGCGAAGCCCACGAACCCACCAATTCAAGATGGTCTTTAGAAGACATATGAATTTATTTTACTAATCTACAGATGTAAAATGGACTATGTGCTCTTATTATACGGACGTTTTGTGTAGTGCTGGGTGTATGATATAGTGATTTTCAGTTTAGTTTTTTAATGAGCTCATTGTAAGTTTCAATTACGGATTTACGGAGTTAAAACTCCTGACTTGGATATGTTAGTTTTAGAAACTTAGTATGAATTCTCGTGTAAAGATAGATATACTCATAATCTGTATTGAGTTTGCTTGTAAATGTTATTTTTAGGCTTAAGTGTAGATAATTTATATACCATGTAATATGTTTTCAATTGTGTCGTATGCTATGTAATATTATTGTAGAAAATAATTTGCTGATCAAATTTTTAAACAATGAATGTGAATAATTAAGTAATTAATAGATTATGATTAAAACGATTTGTCTCATGTGTGTTAAGAAAAATTGCCATATCTGTATGCACTAACTCGATCGTAAGTTACATTCTAAACAGGTACAAATTACAAAACAGTCGAATAGAATTTAGACTAAGTACTTTCTAAGTGTCATTAAATATCCAACATTCCTCTCTTGTAGTAAGAATGATAAAAAAATAAAATCGTTTAATAATAATATGTTTAAAAAATCTAATTGAAAATGCTTAATCTTGTAAGTTCTATATTCTATTCGTGCATTTTTCTTAATGTGATCAACACAAGAATTATTATAGTACTTGTACGAAAATAATATGATTAATAATGAACCGAGTGTTGGTTAAAATTGATGTAATTTTTATTATGTATGTGCATTACCTTTATATTATAAAGCTTTAGATGTAAAATAATCGAAAATTATATGTAATATTTTTTAGCACTGCGTTGCCATGATTTTTAAGGGCCATCCATTAATCAAGTGTTTTGAAAAGAAAGGATTCCATGAATTTTTGATCCCTCCCAAGTCAGTGGTACACCTGGTCACATTTCGGTGACAACACCTACGTAAGTTATGGATAGCCTCATATATATACACTTTGATACAAATATCTAATAATGATACATTAATAATTACTCTATACCAGTAAAGGATTTCCTACGTATTTAACTAACTTATAAATTGCCTAAGCTCATTAGAAAATATGTGTAGATTCCAGGGATGTCACGGATGTAAGCTTTTAGATTTTGATACGAATAGAGATTTAGGAAGAATACTATGTCGGCAACGGTTAATGAACTCCGTATCGTCCCTGGTACATTCATATTCGTTCTTCATTATGATGACATTGTTTAGGATGTAATAGAAAAAAAGTTTAAATTATATTAACACATAAATTTTAATAAATTTCTTTGTTCATAATGTTAATATTTAAATGTATATACTTATTTTTTATCTAAAATTATACTGTTGCTTGTTAAATTTTAAGATCTTTATTATGTAAATCTATAAAACTTCATATCATCCAACACTATTGATCGTTCCCATTAATATTAGTTTTATAAAAATAGTAAAAAAAATCTTTGGCCTTTCTACAAAATCCTATTGTATTATATTTAGATTATAGAGTTTGTTTAAAAACTACTTTTATACTGTAGCATGAGTTAGATTTTTTATGATCTCACTTTTTAGTTAAGAATCTACTTGTAAGTATGAATGTGAATTACGTAGAAGCAAGTAAACCAATCTCCATGCAGATCAATATTTGAAAAGTAAAAGAAAACATCTTTATGTAATAATTCATGTAACTCTCCAACAAATGTTATTTTACTATAGCCGACATATTGTAGCGTGTGTGAGTATTACAAAATAAAATAATCACTTAAGTATGCAAAAAATAAACGCTGGAAATTGCTGTATTTGCTTTTATATGTTTTACGTGATAAATGAAAATAATCCATTTTGGTGTCAATCAAATCTTATATAGTAGGGGGAGAGACCAAATTTTATTATGTTTTAATTATATTGAGTCATAAAACAACAGTTCAACAAAGCTGATTTATATGCTGTGATCAATTTAAGAATTATAAATATATTTAGTGTGTTTGAAGGGTATAGAATGTATTAAAACTTTAGAGAATGTATTAAAATCAAAAACATGAAAAATATTTTTCGGTATAAAAAAAATTATGTATAAATCAACAAAAAATATATACTTGATGATATTATTTCTTTTCTAAAAACGATTAAATTATTTGTAAAATTTTTTTTTATACTAATTTTATTTTTCTTTTGTCTTACTAATTTTTCTTATACCAATTCTTTTATTTAACTTTTATTTAATATTGTAAATTGAGACATTTTTGAGGCACCCGGGACAGGCTGGCATGATAAAGACTGGCAAAAGGGTTAAGCTCGATAAAGTAAATGTCTATATATATTTTTTGTTTTAAATTAAGTAAATGTGAACTGATTCCATGTGTACTATCTTACTTAATACTCTTATTTCAATAATCAGATAATAAATGTTAAATGTGTCGTCAATGTTGTCAGTGTCCTCGTCTTGACCTTATGATCTATATATAATCAGTACTATCTTCTTACTTACCTATTCAAGGCTAGGTCGCCCATTTTTGATGTCTATGAATGTATTTTTCAATATATACTTATTTAAAATGTAACGTTTTGAAGTAACGGTAATAACAATAAATATTCAGTAGTCATTGTTTTTATTTATTCGTCTATAAATAAATATGTTTTACTCGCGGCTCGACCCATTTTTATTTTACAGGTCTACTTGGGATGAGTTAGGTAATTGGATGATGGATCGATATCTATATTTCTATTTTTATAAAAAAATATGAATTGCTATGTGTGTGTGTGTGTGTCTTTACAATCGACATACACTAAACTATAACTACTGTGTTTTCGCTGTATCTCCACATAGTAATATACAGACTGATTAACCCATTATCCTCCTTTGCATCGCGTGGTCAGTCAATTAGGCAGATGGTTTAATTTTCATCTGACTAATATTGAATTACCGTACTTGAAAAAATAGATACAGATTCGAAAGAGCATCCTGCCGTTTTTTTTTTATAAAATACGTACGGTATATTATTAGAATTGGATCACTTAAAATGATACCTTATTTGAATAGGCCAGTCGTGGCGCACGGGCACAAAGTGTGACTGTAAAATCGACTGGTTTTGGGTTCGATCCCCACTCGAGGAAATGAAATATTTATTATAACATTATATTTTTATTTCTTCGCTCTGGTGTCGAGGTAAAGCGCGGCGTTGAGTTCCGCCACTCAACACGAAATGCTTCCAGAACTTGTCGTAAAATTAGGAACGGTGTGTATTAACACTAGGTTCCCTCTGCCTACCTTGCTGTGTGCGGGATAATACAGCGTGAAGCTGATTTATTTGATTTTATTGATTCTTATGTAAATAATATTGATAATAATTTAAATAAAAAATGCACCCATATAGAAATACACAGACTTTTTATTGTAAAAAAGGTACGCATTCACAATTTATTAAAAAAAATACATCTAAAACATTAGATGTTGCATCTAGTAGTTTTGAAAATGTCGTGCCAAAAATTTGACAATTAATCAAGAATGTCTGTAGTTATTACATTTTTTTAGGAGTATTCTAATATCACCACTTATAAATGGCATACAATCTCAGTGAGCGGTTTCCACCGGCACCAAAATCATTTCCAATATTTGAACCAGCTGGAGTCTATCAAAATGTAAATTCAACTCTAATTCATCAAAATAATGTACCATTTTTGTCAAAATCTCCCAGAAAAACGGAAACCATATTTCCCGTATGGACGCACGCGCTGTATTATGGAGATGCACCTCCCAGAATACCTAACTGTTCTTCTTTATTGTCTAAGGTCCCCCGTTTTCCATACAAAAGTTTGAGTAAGGAAGATATAGAAGAAATATTATGTCGTTGCGGAGTCCACGCTAAATGTGAATGTTTAAGTGAGGAGGAAGAATCTGATAGAATTCTTTCAAATTCTCAATTATGTCAGGGAATCATACCAAGAAAAATATTTAAGGGTGTTCCTCCTCGTTCTATACTTGGTGAAGATATTTCTTCGCCATGCAAGAGAGATGCAGGATATAAAATTTTACCAGATGGTTCTAAATCACGTATTGTGAAACAGGTAAAAAATTATGATATTAATGTAAAGGAGCACAGTTCGTTCTATCACGGATGGAAATGGAGTGAATGGAATTCGCAAAGAACGAGCAAAATTTCGGTCTCTACACCCGGACCAGCACATTATACTTTAGGAACTGATCCTACATATGAACATCAATGCGCTGAGAAAGTCAGAGCGTACAAACGAAAAACCTCCAGACAATTAAGATTTATTGAAATTGTGCAAAGGAGAAATATATTACAAAATCTCCCTGGGCCAGCTGATTACAGTCCAATGCTTCCAAACGAAACATATCAAAAGTCAGTATTCTCAAAAGGGCAAAGATTTCAAATGAATAAATACAATGAAATACCAGGACCAACCGAATATTTTATTAAAAGAGATTTTGAAAAAGATAAGGGGCCACTAAACGTTTGCCAGGCGCAATTGCCAATACCGGCAGCATTCGGAACAAAAGATGTACGTTTAAAGTATCCATCGGATAAAGGACCCAGTCCTGCAAGCTATAATATTGTCAGTAAATCGAATCAAAATAGAGTCACAAAATGCAATTTAGCTCCCTTTAATACTTCTACAAAAAGATTTAAGGTCGAAAACGACGAAGACGACAGCGATAGTAGCTTTTCACTTCAAGATGAAGAAATTCAACAAAAGCATAAAACCGAATTGAAGCACATTACGCCATCGTGGGAGTTTAGATCTAAAACTATTAGAATGAAACCTTTGATCAGAAAACTAGATGAACCTAGTCCAGCGGACATTCCACAGCCTAACTATAACCATAAACGAGATCGACTTCGACATGCTTGTCCATTTTCTTCGACAGCACCCCGTTTTCAAAATTGGTTTAACTGGATCCCAGTACATGGATCGCTACAAACATCAGGACCAGGCTATTATGATCTTAAAAAACCAAAATGCTTAACGGCGGTCCCTCACGGTCCAATCTCTCAAAGTCGACGTTTTATTGACAATGCATATTTAACACCACCGCCAAATGAATACGAAGTGAATAATGGAGTAGAAACAATTTTAATGACTCATAATCAAACATTAAAAGATAGAATCGAACACACACATAAAATTCGTTGGAATCCTCCTCCCAAATTTAAAATATTGACATTAGAAGAAAAAGAATCTTTGTTGTTAAATAAATGTATTGCGCTTTTGGACGTCCCCGACGTATTTTTATATGATAACAGTGATTATAAGAAGCATAAAACACCAGCAACGACTAAGCATCATGATAAAACAAAATTATTACGTTGTTTCACTCGGCCAAATTCAATTAAGCGATATTATTAAATTTATGAAAATAAATTTTAAATATCAGTATTACAGTCTTATTACCCGACTGCAAAGGAAAGGTTATATTTTTCGCGCGTATTTTGTATGTTCTATCGTATCTCCAGAACCGTTGAACGGATTTACATAAGTAAATGACGATGATCGTTAGATTCGTCTTAGCATGTGACGTTAAAAAAATAAAACATTGTAGACGTCATTGTACTTTATGTAAAAACATTTTTCTTTATCAAATTCTTATTGAAATAAGTGTTGAAAGTCAGCCTTTTAATTATTCATGTTGACTCGTAAAAACGAAGATTTCAAAAAAGTATATCGTGATTATTATTTCTGTAATAGGCACTAATAAAAATAATACAATGAGAAAAGTTTTAAAATATTGATACACGGGAATAGTAGAAGTCTACTTTTATGGACTGTGACATTCAAATTCTCACGAGATTAAGTCCTTCAATGAAATATAAGATGTGAAATTTTTCTCTTTATAATCCAAATAACAAAGTGTGAATTAAAAAAATAATAATATAAAACAAAAACATCGACTGCATAAAACTACAAAGGAAAAACAAATCCAATAGTTCATTAGGATTAACAGTCGGGACCTACAATTCTGCAACTTAATACCTAAATCTTTACAAGAACAAATGTGTAAAGTTATAACTACGGCGACATTAATAAAATTTCACTCAAAATTTTATGCCAATTGGAAAGTATATATTTTGTAATAATGATATTCATAGACGCATTGAATTAAGCTATGATATATTATATATCATAATAATATTAACATTGAGAAATGTAAAGAACATTTTTTTTATCGGCAGTCAGTCGCACCACGTATGATTGATATTTAGGCACCATAGTTTAAAATTAATGAAAAAAAAACAATTTGGAATTAAATTTGTTATATTTTCTTTTTCTACGATATAAATATTATATTTTTCTAAATATTATTATCTTTAATGAGCATGGAAATGTAATCTGTGCAACACTATGAAATGTGACGTATGGGTATATGTGTTCTGTGATTCAGTGTAAAATGTAAATATAAATGACATATTGTGATGAAGATAAGCGGTTACATAAATACATCTGATAAAATTATAACCTATTAAAAAAGCTTTGTATTTATTTGTTTTATTAACAAATCTACTGCGTTTTTATTTTTAGTAATATATGTTAATCTCAATTAGAGTCTCAGTTACTTTATATATTTATTTACAGTTTAGTACAAGTATTTGCTTCAACGTCAAATTTCTTTGTAAATTTATAAAATATATTTCTCAATTAGTCCAAAACTCATAATCATATTAATAATTCAAGTATGTCTAAATTAGGCGCCTTGCACTTTACAAAGCATGCTGGAGCGAAGCACACCGCTACTGTTATTTTCTTTCATGGTTCAGGTATTTCAAATAATTTTAAACATTCTAATTCATTATTTTATCAAAGAATTATAGTAATTACATGTTTTGTATACATGCCTCTTTTATTTTAAAATATGTATTTAAAAAAGAATAAAAATTGTAGGTGCCGCTGGCGATCATATGAAAGAATGGGTACACATAATGTCAAAAAACTTTACATTTCCTCACATAAAAATCTTATATCCAACGGCTCCATTACAGCCGTATACTCCTGCAGGTGGTTTAATGAGCAATGTTTGGTTTGATCGTATTGACATAAATAAAAAAGCACCCGAGGTACAAGAATCATTGGCAAAAATTGAAGTACATATCAAACAACTAATTAAAAATGAAAATGATGCTGGCATTCCCAGTAATAGAATTATTGTTGGTAAGACACAAAGCTTTTGTCACTAAATTTGGAATTATGATAAATTTCATATGAATTTAGGTTTTGCAGTTAAAACATGGGGTCAAGATGCTTTAATCACCACTCTTTACATAAATTTAAGACACTGCATGTTGAGTGGCAGAACTCAATGCCTTGCTTTGTCTTGCCATAGCAGGGGCATGAAAATAATTTTCTTATATGTTTTTCCAAGTGAGGATAACATCTATTACATTTACAGTCAGATATTGTGCTGCTGTTCTTTCAATTATATACTATAATAAAACTTCTTCCAATTATATAAATTTTACTAATTTAGGTGGTTTCTCAATGGGTGGAGCCTTAGCTCTTCATACTGCATTTCGATGGGAGCCAAACTTAGCAGGAGTATTTGCATTCAGTTCTTTTCTAAATGACAATTCTGTTGTTTACAGACAGCTTCAAGAATCTAGTACTAGTGGTAAGATATTGATCTACATAATTAACTGGTTACAATTAAATTACTCTATGGTATATATAAACTGAACTATGACATATATTTTGATCTGAATAATAATAGTTTGACCTTGTTTAATTTCTTTTAGTGCCTCTTCTTCAAATCCATGGTGATAATGATGATCTTGTGCATATGGAATGGGGTCGTGAAACATTCAATGAACTTAAAGCTCTAGGTGTACAAGGAGAGTTTCACATTATGGAGAGATTAGGACATTCTATTAATAAAAAAGGCCTAAACATAATTAAAGACTGGATTGAAAAACTTTTACCAGATTTATAACAATATTGAATGTTACAAATGTAGTTTTAAAAATATTATATTAATTATATTATTAATTATACTCAATAAAATTTGTTATATAAATATTATTTTAATCCTATAATCCTTTTAAAATAGTTTAATAATACTTTATACCACCAAAACTTCATACAACATATTGTATTTAGAAATAAATAAAAAGGGTTACATTCTCTGTCTTAATTTTCTGAAATTCCAATGTTTTATTGCTTGATTCATTTGAATGGTAAAATGAGGTATTTAAAAATAATGTATGGTTCAGATGTGTAAAGTGTTTGAAAATAATAAACTTTTACATTACACTAAAGCAGGGGTTCCCAACTTTTTCTTGATCAAGAACTATTTTTATATCATTTTTGGGAGCAGGGACCACTATGCATGTAGTTACAATATAAATTAACTGTGATAGTCATATAGAAACTTGGCCTCACCATCCCCAATCATAAAATTAAAATCATTTGTGGACCATATTTAGGCTTCTGCGTACCACTGGTTGGGAACCAGTGCGCCAAAGTATCAAAAACTACAAACAAATATAATGTGAAGAGAAATCTTAAACTTGTTATTAGTATTAATATTAAGATTTTAAGATAGAAAATATTTGTACAATAACGAAAGACAAGTTTTATTATTGACTAGCGACCCGCTCGCGGCTTCGCTCGCTTAAACCACAGATTTATTTGCTTAATACACTAAAATTATGTTTGTGTTTTAATATACCTATAATGTAT
>DWAO01004412.1:0-12853 GCA_018230605.1 Heliconius congener
TTTGTTATAGGAAAAGATGGTAAATCCTACGGACGCGAGTAACTTATATCCCCCACAAGAAAATAATAATAATTAAAAAAAATATATTAGAATAAAAGACAGAAATTAAAAAAGTTGTACAAAAAAAAACAGTACATTAATAAGTATTTCATAGAAAAAAAATCATTACGAACTTATAATTGTATTTCATTTTATATAATATGAGTGCATACTTCCACAAATTTTAATTTGTCAAGTTCAAGTTGTACTATATTACTATATACCCGTTGAATCACGAAATAGGTATGGAACCCTCGGTTTGGTGTCCGACTCGCATTTCACAAGTTTTTTTTTTCAATTTGAATCAATGGTTCCACAAATTGGTGCATTGACTGAAACAAATTCTTCAACTTTATAGGTACCGTGCCGTACTTAGTTAAACTATTGATATAGATCATAATTTATAACCATTCTGTCTTCGATCTTTATAATCTATGAGCATATCGTATTTGCTGTCAAAAGTCATCATTCACAAAATCATCTCAATACGCAAATATTTGACGAGACCTTTGTTGTTCTGAATTTTATGTGGAGAAAATGGTTGACCCAATATTTGATTATCAATTTAGGCTTATTCTAATCGGCGATAGCACGGTAGGCAAGAGCTCGCTGCTAAAATACTTCACAGATGGAAAATTTGCAGAGGTAATACGATTGTTTTTGTTGTTGTATAACATTTTTGTAATTTAGAGAGTATATTACGCATAATTTTTAGCTTTCGGATCCTACGGTGGGAGTTGATTTTTTCGCACGGATAATAGAAGTACAAGATGGTACGAGAATTAAATTGCAACTATGGGACACAGCTGGACAAGAAAGATTTAGATCAATCACAAAATCATACTACAGAAATTCGGTTGGGGCACTCTTAGTATACGATGTGTGCAACAGATCAAGTTTCGAGCATATACCGCTTTGGATGATGGAAGCTAAAAGACATATAGAACCACACAGGCCTGTCTTTGCTTTGGTGGGCTGTAAAGTAGACTTGGTTGGTACTGACAATAAAAACGGAGCACGAAGAGAAGTTTCTTGTGAAGAGGCTAGAATGTTTGCAGAGGAAAATGGTAACTACAATATTACTTAATTCATTAAAACTTATGCAATTGTTTGTAGGATTTTTTATGATGTACCCATGACCATGTGCACTATATTGTAAATATGATGAATATTTATACAATGAAAACATTTTTTATTATTTTATGGCTCTAGTACACAAAGTGCGTTAGTGAGTTCTGCCATTCAATATACAATGTCTCAAAAATTTTGCAAAAAACGAAAAAAAAAGTCTTAACACAGGGTTTACTCTGCCTATCCTGTTATGAGGAAAATATTAAAAAACATATAGCTGATGCTTATATATTTTTTTTGGCATAATGATATATAATTTATTAAACATTTGCAATAAATGTCTAAGTATGTCATTACAAACATCTCATTATCTATGTAGGCACTTATCAAGGTTATGAAAACAGGTTCTGACCTAAATAATAAATTTGAATACTTAATTAAGAACAAATGTGGTGTCACTATTAAATTTTAGACAAAGACTAAGATTATACATAGCAATACTGTCAGTAAATATAAAAATAATAATATTATTTATATATTTATGTACAATTTAACATCTAAAAATTTAAAATATTTTAGTAAACTTAAAAAAAATTAAGTAACAAGCCTGGTCGGCCACACAACAATAGTGTAGATCTGTAACTGGTTTAGAGATATTGGCAATGTCAAGGGGATGCAGGGTTATTGTCAATAATATTATTGTATGCGGGCATGGCAATATTTGAGTTGAAAAAAAGATTTCAAAAGAGGTTGACGCTTACACTTTTTATTCCAGATGGACAATGAAAAAACGGTGTAAATAGCGAAAATAATATTGATATTCTCTCATCTAGTCTTTGCTCCATAATTTTTTTATTGCCTTTTTTTAAGTAAGCTAAAAGCATCTGCATTTTTATCCTATCCATTTAAGATTTAACAAAGATGTATACAAATAAAGCTACTGAGCAACAGCGTCAGATTTACGATGAAATATTGTCAATAATATTAAGTAGTATACAGGCCCATATATTGAACCACATTATTGTCAATATTATTGTGTGTGTGCAGCTAGACACACAGTTACCACTAAAGAGAACAGAAATAATAAAAAAAAATAGCACTCTTCAGATTAGGAATTAATCTTAAGAAAGAACATGGTAAAAGAGAAATGGTACTTTTTACTAAAAGAACTAAAAAAATTGCTTATATTGACAATGATTGTTCTTGTTCTTAAAGTTGCACATATTTTAAGTGAAGGGCCTTTACTGTATTTTTATTTCCTTTTTTCATTGCTCCATACATACTGTAGCTAAAATAAGTTGTTTTTATTATTAAATATAAACCTGCAGTTGTACTGCATTTGACAGTCTTATTAAAAATTTTATATTCTAATATATTACAAATTATAGACACAGATTTTATGTATATATCTAGTATCAATCACCATTTTTACAACAAAATTAAACCAATTTTGTCTTTGTTAATAGAATAGAAAGTGGATTATTGTATTTTAAAAAATATTTTGCCTTTCCCATAGATAAAACAGGCATGCCAAGATAACAATAAATTAATAACATTTACTGTGTATTGTTTTATGTTTACGATTTTCCTGCTTATAGTAGTGAGAACCTTAAACAACCATTCATCACTTTCTGCCTAATTTTGTCATTGCTTGTTGATAGAAGTCTGTCAAATGATAATAACTTTAATACAATTATATCCAATAAAAATTGCACAATGTGTTACGTCATCCTACGTAGGGGGTTTCATAATTGTGATCAGCTTTGACAAAGATGAGGAAGAGGTCTATAAATAACAAATTTTCTGTGACATAATTTATATTCAAGTGTGCATAACAAAAGGAGTCACCAAAGAGTTGTTTGTCTACTGGCATAAATTAATATGTTGATAGCACTATTAAACATTTCTTTTTTACAACTTTCAGGCCTCCATCATGTAGAAACCTCTGCCAAAACGGGATTAAACGTAGAACAGGCTTTCATACTCGTTGCTCAAGAAGTATACAATCGTATACAAACAGGTGAATATAAAGTAGAAGATGGCTGGGACGGTATCAAAACTGGCTTCAACCGACCAAATGGGATGGACTTCAATCTTCTTGAAGCTGAAACAGTTCAGTCGACATGTTGTTAAATAAACCAGGCTGATATATGGTGAAAGGTAAATGTATTTTACATATATTCTTTAAATATATGTATAGATTATTTATGTTTTAATGCACTAATACAAATGAAAGCTTATATACAAGCAAATGACACCATGTTGTTTTCATATTAAAAAAAAAGAACAAAAAAAATACATAAAAAAATATTATTTAGGAAATATCCCGAAAATCATATATACTCTATAGTATTTTTTATATATACTTACATCACTATCACCATATACCAGTGTTTGGGGACTTAGATGTAAATATTGACTCATATTTTAGTCTATCATGTACCATTATAAGTATAACTTTATTGAAAATGTAGATACAGTTGGCATAATGCTCTAACATGCAAGTCACATTCACTATTGTATTAGATTTGTCCTTTTAAAAAATATAAAATTTTTATATACACACTTCTTTCGTCACAATATTAATAATATTTAAAAAATATACGAAATAATTAGTGCCAATAGTTCTTATATAACATTAATATAATGAACAATTTATTTAGCTGAAAAAGGTAATTAATTTTTATTCATTATAAAAGTAGCCTAATATTAATAAGTAAAAGTCATCATCATTATATTTTTTAATTCATCAATGATTTTTGAATAACATATTTTTTTTTAATTAATGAGTTATTTAAAAAACCTACAATATTTAACTTGCATTTTTTAAATCAGAATTAATGATTAGACTACTATTCAATTGATGTCATTTCAATTTAACTTGTAGCATCACACTTCAGTACATACATTTAAAACCAAAGAGCGGGATTTCTATCTGATATTGTTCAATTGTTTTAGTTTTATTTACTTATGTAGCCAAAATATTAACAATTACTTACAAACTACACGCCAATGTAGTAAAATTTTTGTACCTGCAATTGAATAATGCGTAATATTGATAGATTGTAAGAATTATTAATATAATGTACGTTTTAATTTGAGTTCTGGATTGTAATTTATGTAGACACTTGGTTTTGATTATGATTTGCTAACTTTATAAGTGTTTGGTTGAAGTAATGGTTGAAATTGAAAAAATATTTCTATATATATAGTAGGATAGTCTAATCGAGGGATGGAGTCTTTTATGCCTATACATATTACAATTATCTCGAGCACTTAAATTTGTCATACCTAAAAACCGGAGTATTTTAATACTCCTCCATAAAATATGCACTATTCCATTTTTATATGAAAAAAAAAACAGAAAAAAAAGCTCTATTAATAGCTATTGTAATGTAGTATTTAAATACATACAAAATTCTATTCATGAAGAAACCAATTCAGTTACTATATAGTAACGAAATGTGTCTACATATTTTACAAATAAAAAATGGGTAACGTATGTTTTAAGATTAACTTTGTTATATAATTAATAACTGCAAACGCAGAACCTAGACTTAGACTCTCATATAAAATTCATATATGAAGTATCTGCTCATTTTATATATATATATATGTATATATGTGTGATGAGTGTGATTATTTTATTATTATTGCAATATTTTTTTCACTTTTTGCCATAATTATGCAGAAATTATTAAGAGGAGGCAACATGGTTGTAGACGATCTATTTTTGTATTGAACAAAGTTGAAGTAAACATATTTGTCACATATTGCAATTTTGTATATTTAATTAGATTATCGATTTTATATTTTTCATTATATTATTACTCAATCTTTTTCTAAAAATAAAAGAACTTAGGAGTCCCGAATATATTAATTATTTCTTTTTTATTTTTATTCTATTTTGACTAAATAAAATAATCTAATTTGTAATCTGTGGCGAATGTGTTATGGTATAAGAAATAATTTGCCGTCCGAAATTGTTGGAAACAGAAAATGCGTTTGAAAATGGAAAGGATTTATTGAATTAAAAATGTTTAACTGCATGTGGAATGGTAAAACAGCTACTCGCAAACATCTCAATTAAAGTTTAATTAACATTACAATCGTACACACTAATATTCGTTCTTTTTAATGTTAGTTAAATATTAATTGTCATCCTTGAGAGTGGGTCTTATATATTATGTTTCTCTTACAATAAGTTATATTTTTAAAAATATACAGTTTAATAATATTTATGTGCTTTTGCTGTTTTCCAGTTACATTGTATTACAATTCATTAACTTTGAAAAAATATCATATAATTATTTTGTTTGTTATTAAATTAAAATAATATGAAATAACAAAATTGAGGAATTTAATTATATTTTTTTATTACATATTATGTATGAATAAAATATGTATAACTTCATATGGAACAATAATTATTATTAGTATAACAAATACTTATTAAGAAAACATAAAAATTTGAATGTAGTGGGATTAAAACACGCGCCTCTTCGGACGGTTTCCAAAGTAAGTAATTATTTTTCTTGCCTAAGTGTGGAATAACACTAAAAATGTTAAAAAATATTATTAATATAGCTTTTACTTTTATATTTCTTCAATATTTTAATAAATGTTATACAGAATGTAAATAAGCACATAAATATTAAAATAGCTGGTTTTAATTAAGCCATACATATATTTACATTAATTGATAATTGTATTATAATTATTGTAAACACAAATATTTATACGTCACAGTTTTATTATATGCAAATATCTTGTCATAGCGCTGTTATTATACGCTTTTTATATACGAGAGTAAAGGTTTTGTTAATTATTATTGTGTTGTTTTATTTGTTAAACCTTTTCGATAATAAGAAATATCTCGAATATCTAGAGATTATACACATATACACATCATACATAAAAAATACAAATCATGCACACAAATAATAATTATACTTAGGTGTTATGTGCGTATGATCTGTATTTTCTATCTTATTTTCTCTATTTATATCTAGTGTTCGCAGGTGAAATTCTGAGATAATTTACATGATAATTATAATTGTAGAGTCCTTAAATAAAATATATTTACAAGTTTCACATCGAAAGTAAAAATAATAATTATATAATTAAATTTAGTTAAATATAAATTGATTTGTGAAACGATCGTTGTAGCTTTGCGTAGAGACGTTCCCTCGCTGTGCGCTCTCTGTCGCATTCATTATGAGTAGTGTTCCAAGGTTGACCTGTTACCAGCCGCCAAAATTTCTAACCGCACGGTATTTCTCAATTCACACCATCTGGATTCGTGGCACTCCACTACTCTGCGGTTTCGTAGGAACTTCCTTCCACGCGCCACGCAGCTGTAGAATGACCTACCTGACAGTGTTTCCAGGTCAATAGGACATGGGTACCTTCATAGAGCGCGTCTATCTATACCCCAAACCTGTATCTCCTTTGGTGCTTCACGGGGTCGTGGGTGGCGGTGATCACTTATCATCAGGTGACTGGTACGCTCGTTTGCAAGGCAAAGTTCTTTTCCATTAAAAATATTCTCAAATATCTTGATCAGGTACAAACAATTTTCCAATTTATGGCAAACAAACTGTTAAAAAAAATATTATAATACAATTTAAGTTTTAGTATAATAATACGAAAAAATTACAATTACTGTATATGCAAACACGTGTATATGTCTGTCATTACGATCAATAGTTTTTTTTACATTTATTAATACTCTGTGGCCTGAAATTGTAGTTATTGACATTACAATTTTGACAAAATGTCATCTGTTTGTAGACTGTTTTGCTTGCACTTATTTTCTGTGTACAGATTTTAGTGGCCATAATTATATTTAAAAATATAATTTAATCAATCTTAAACTGTTAATTGCATTCTTTATTTAATTATTTTAAGTAATCATGTCATCTAGTCGATCCAAATCCTCTATACTGGATAAACCCTTAAGCAAAGGAAAGGGAGAAGTTTCTTTGGCTCTCTACGCCCTGTTGTTTTCAGAGATTGTTCAATATTGCCAAAATAGATCACATTCTATTCATGAGCTGCAAACAAAGTAAGTAGCTACGTTATTTAATAAAGTTGACAGCATTGTAGGACAGTATATGGAAATGGGATAAGAGTAGTTCCAAACAGCAATCGATATATTAATAATTTCTCTTATTTGATATTTCCCTGGCTTATTTAGTCAACGTGAGGGTAGGTGTATAGGTAATACCCTGCATGCAACCAAGCACTACAAGCATACATTAATGAGAGTCACTAATAGTTTTGTATTTTTTGTAGATTATCTGAAATGGGCCATGATGTTGGAACAAGACTACTTGATTTATATTTTGTAAGGGAAAGAAACAGTAAGAGGGAAATCAAACTACTTAACATGTTATTATTTGTCAAATCTACTCTTTGGAAGGTAATTTATTTTGTTTCAGCTACACATTATCACATATACATATGTAGGCTAGAAATTACCTGGAGTTACTAGTTTAAAAAAAACTATATAATTTTTCTTTTATTAGCTTCTTTATATATTGGTACAGAATATTTTTAGGATTTTTTTTTCAACTCTTTTTTTAGGTATTATTTGGTAAAGAGGCAGACAAATTAGAACATGCAAATGATGATGAGAGGACTTATTACATAATTGAAAAAGATGCTTTGGTAAGTCACATTAGGTATTTTAATAAAATACATAAATGTATTAAATCAAGTAAAGATAATAATCATTTGAAAACTTTAAAGACCAACATAACACAACAACAAACTTTTTTTAGCTTTTAACTATTTTAAGAAATAAATTTAAATAAGAGCTGTCTAAGAGCTCAGCTCTATGCATATACAAACAGGCAAACAAAACAACAAATGGAGGAAAATTTTAAGAATCACATATTCTATTAGGATGATGAACTGTATTTTTTTTTTGTATTAAGAAAATGTACCTTTGATACATTTTTTAACTAAATGAAGAAATAAGAGTAATTTGATTTCATTTCTTAATTCAATCTTTTTCAGGTTAATAAATTCATAAGTGTACCAAAAGACAAAGGCTCTCTCAACTGTGCTTCATTCAATGCTGGAATAATAGAAGCTGTTTTGACTAATGGAGGATTTGTAAGTGCACTTTTACTATATTTCTTACTAAATTTTGTGACATACTAACACAGCATGTGTCTGTAAATGTGACAACTGTAGGTTCTATTCCATGTATTATTATTTTCATGACCTTTGTCTGGTAGTAGTAGTATTCTAGAAGTTCACCACTCAACACAATTGTTTCAACTATTATGCTAGAGATAGAGGATGGGGTGTCTTAAAACTGTTCCCTCTACCTATGCTGCCATATGAAGGACACAATTGAAAGCTTAAAAAAATACTAAAAGTATCTTGATCTGAATAGAAGGCAAAAGTGATGGTTGTAGGCTCGATACCCGCTTAGGGAAGTAAATTATTTTCAAGTGAGTTCTGGTCACTATTACTTATTATTCAGAATAGGTATTTTCTTTCTGCCAACTATGACAATAGCTAAACATTCCTTGTTCTGGTCACTATTCAACATCTCCAAATTTAGACAAAAATAAAAAATGTTATATGTTATGGTTGTCTGTGCCATGCTGCTATTTGCACTAATATAATAAAGCTCAAGTGTTTGTTTAGTAAAACATGCTATGTTACACACACAACTCTTACTTATTTCCATTTCACCAAATGGGTCTCACAATAAGGGATATGTAAAACTTTAAAAAGCATCATGTTTAATTTTATAATTTTGTGTTTTCAGCCAGCCAAGGTAACAGCACATTGGCATAAAGGCACCACCTATATGGTCAAGTTTGAAGATTTCGTTATAACCCGAGACAAGTGTTTAGATGATCGATAAATCAATTAATATATTAAAATTAAGCTATCTTTAGTTTATTGTGAAATTATATTGAAAGAAACGACACTTTTAATGGATAATTTTTTCCAAAATAATAATAATGTAAGAATGGCATTTAAATTTTTTTTGCTTGTAAATTATTACTAAATTTTTCACACTGCATCTTGTATATAGCAAGGTAGGCAAAGGCAACCTGAGAACCTAGTGTTATGTTACATGCATTGCCCACTCCACCAAATTCTTGAGGCATTGCATGTATACAACAATACATATTATGAAGTAATAATGTTTCACAATTTAATTTTATAAGCACCACTGATTGTCAAAAGCTCTAAATACTATGAAAAAACGAAATAAATAAAAAATATATATTATTAAGCAAGTCTATGAATTCTATCTTTATATCTAATCTGTCCACATCTGCAATCTTCATTGAATTTATTTCTTTGTGTTTTAATTAAATAGCCATAAACAAACATTGGTAAAATCATAAGGAACCCTTTCAATGCACTCCGTGGGGTTGCTTTAAAATATTCATATTGGTAGGCCTTGAGTGATATAAATCTTTGATGTGCAGGATCAAACTAGAAAAGAAAAACGTATTTATTTTAAATTTTACACTGTATCCTCTCACACATAACAAAGTAGGTAGATGAAACATGCAAAACCAAGACCCTTCTGTTCCCCACATTTAAAGAAACCCTAAAACCGTTATTATCGCATGTCATATCTTTAGGCAACAATGGTATTTTTCCAGCATGGTCAGGTAGCCAGAGCAAGAAAAATCCTATTAAGTCTTGCTAGAGCGGAAAAACGAAAAGAGTGCGTTTGTAAGGTGAGAATTGAACTCACAACTATCATGAATACAGTCATTAATAAATAAATAAAATAATGATGATACGGAAAAAAAGCGCTAAGTGGTAACATACAAAATTGACACATGATTTATTAAAAGAACATTCTTCATTAGAACTAAGCTTATGAGGACAAGAGCAACTTTAAAAATTTGCAATATGCGTCTTTAAAAATTTGCATTATACATTTTGCGGCCACGATGCCTCCGGTTTCCTTGTTTACAAACGTGTCTGCCGATATCAAACCAATAGCCGTTAACTCGAGACAATATAGCGAGGAGGATACTAAATTTCAATCAACTAGAATCAACAATCTTGTAGAAACTTGTGTAATTGAACCAAGTCTTACATCGTGGCGACCTCAGGTTCTTGTAACACGCAGCACTACTAATTGTAAACGCTTAGTGATTGATTACTCTTTAACAATTAATAAATATACTTATTTAGATGCTTACCCTTTACCTTCTATAGAATTTATTATGTCTAAAATTGCTGGATATGACATATTTAGACAAATCGATTTGAAAAATGCATATCATCAAATTCCAATAAAAGACGAATAAACATTGTATACCGCATTTGAAGCATGTGGTAATTTATACCAATTTTATAAGATATTTTTCGGAGAAACAAATGGTTAAATATGTTGCTCATCTCACCTCTCCATCATAAAAACTGAGCAACAAATCAGCAGCATTAATAAAAATGAACATGATTGAAATCTTGAAGAATTCATGAAAGCTGTTAATAAATATGGACCAACGTTAAACAAAAAAAGATACAGAAGAGAACTGTCGGTTTATTTGCGCATTGTTTTATATATGATATAATTTATCGTCTTGATAAAGATAATATAACTGCTGATGCCCTATCTCGTGTCTCTGCAAATACACATGCTAATAATAAACTGTACTGTGTCCATGATACGCTGTCATCCCGGTATAAACAGAATGTGGTATTGGCTTAAGACAAAGAATCTACCATATTCTATAAACGACATTAAGTTCCACTTGTGCTAAAATAATTCCCACTTGTGCTAAAATTAAACCGCACTTTATAAAAACTAAACTAATTAAAGCTACAAGCCCTTTTGAAAGGCTCAAAATGGTTTTTAAGATTCTTTGCCGTTAAATACTCTAAATAAATATCTTCTTACTATTATTGATGAAATTACAAGATTTTAAAAGCAAAGATATGTCTTCTACCATAGTAATAAAGTGTTTACAGAAGCTATTTTCAATTTCAGGAACTCCTTTGTACATACACTCAGATTGAAGGGCATAATTTATGTCACGCTCTTCAAATGGAGATTTTTTATCCAGCTAGCTGGTTAATGAATTTTTAAAGGAACAGTTTTTATAAAAAAGATCTTCAGAGCATCAAAATACCCTAAGTATTCGTATGTTCGTCTACCCAATGGAAGGGAGACTACAGTTGCTTTTAAACTGTAGTCTTGTCTTGTTGTTATTATGTTGTAAAATTAACTCATATCACTCAAAATGGCAACCTAGGAGAACTAAATGTCTTTGAAGATGGAGATCAAGCACCAAGACAAGCAAGAGGAAAGATCAAACATCTTTCAACTTATTTTATTAATTATGTTTTATTGTATTTTTATATTAATAAGTTATTAAATTAGAAAGGGAGTCTTCCCTTCTAATAAAAATACTATGACTAATTAGTCATATAATTTTAAGAAAATAAATATCCTGTCAATGTTGGCATTCTCATAACTTAAAATGTTTTAGTTAAAAAGTAAATCTTAATATTACGGTTACAATTGTATACTTTTTCTGCCTTTACTGCTAATTGCAGAAAACAATTCAATCTTTGTTTATAACAGATTAGTCATACAGAAAAAAATGCCAAGACACTCCATTCTTCATTTTCTCTTTAAGACATTGTGTTTCTAGTGGTACATCACAATGATGCTCAAAAAATAAACAAATGTAATAATTATATTATTTTTATATAAAATAAACTTACTACATATCCTGCTTCTTGAGAATGTTTGCAAGGATCTGTTCTTAATTTTAAAAATTCTTTTCTATACTTTTCCCTCCTTTCTATCTGTTTCTTAATTACATCACAATCAATATCAGAAAATCTACAATCATCCATGTTAACAAACTTTTTATATTAATTCTTATTCTTTAAACTTTTATTAAACTTCTTTAATAATAACATATTTTAAAATTTGTATTAATGAAAAAAAAAAGAACAAAACTCAGTGACATTTTATTTTTTATTTTTTTAAACAGTTACGTTCAAGATCAAATTTGTTACAGCCTGTACTATTTTTATATGGACAGTCGAGAAGAAAAAACATTTAACAAGTAAATAAAATTAAATGTATTAAAGATTACAACAAGCTATATCTCTAAACAAAATTCCCATGTACTTCACTTGATTTAACACAGTTTGAACAGCCTGTCCTTGTAAAGCAGTTCTCCGTTTCTGATCTTAGCCTCCCTGTTGTCTCGGTCAGTTTTGATAAGATATCCATATAAGATCATTGGAATAACAACGGTACATACACCGAATATAGAGTTCCTTCGATTTGGTTTGAAGTGATCGAATTGAGTCACTTTCATAGAAATATATCTTTGATGGGCTTCATCGAACTAAAAGAAAGCATGAAATATTTATAAACAAATAATAAACAGGAAAAATAATAATTACGTAATGAAACTTACAACATAGCCAGCTTCGGAGGCGTTTTTCCAAGGATTTGTTCTTTGTTTCAAAAATTCACGTCTCAAATCAGCGCGCCTTGCAGCCTGCGCTTGGATGAGTTTAAAGTGGCCTTCAGATATTCCATATTTTTCAGCCATTGTTACCAAATATCGAATTGTTTTAAAAATTGCAAACCATCGAATTGCAGGTTATTTTCTGTCAAAATATTGAAAGCTGTCAATTAAAATGTCATTTCATTTTGACATATCTATTTAATATATGTATATATATATATATATATATATATATATATATATATATATAT
>DWAO01004413.1:0-12852 GCA_018230605.1 Heliconius congener
ATATATATATATATATATATATATATATATATATACATACATACATATATATATACATACATATATATATACATACATATATATATACATACATATATACATATATGTATAATTAATATATATTTTTTATGATTTTTCAACTGTATGTAATATACAGGAATTTTAAACATCACAATCATAGAACTAACATTGAGAATGTAAAAAAGAGCCTTTATTAAATTGTATTTGTTACATTATTAGAATTTAAAGAAAAAAACTATGCATAAAAATGTTTATTTTTACACAAAATGATAGAGAATGGAGTGTCTTAGTGATTCTTGTATATTTGTTATTGTCTTGGTTCTATGAATGGGATGTTATGTATTTTTTTTGTTATATAGGGATTTGTTGTAATAAATTGTTTCACATCATTTGTCGTTTCTTTTTTTAATATTTCTCTCAATATTTAAATATGTGTAGAACAGCTCTTATTAACTCATTAGGATAGGAATAGGAAAGAAAAATACTTATTTAGAAAACATAAAAATTCCTGGTCGGATTCCAGAAGGCGAAATTTTTTATACGTTTTCTAAATAAGTATTGGTATTAACTCATGTTGAATACAACTCAATTCTGCGTTTTGTCTTGCAATAGCGGAGACTTAAAAAAAATGTAATATTTCCCTACAGTGCTATTTAGAATGAGATTAATTACAGAAATAAAACAAATGTAGTCCATAATATATAGATTTTATATTTTATTTTATTATGTTATTTTATAACATCCAGAATCAGAGATTCATACAATTACAATTAAATGCAAACTTAACGTAAATACAAAAACTGAGCGCAAAGTTCGTTGAGTTAAATAACACATTAAAATTACAATAACGCAAGCATATTTTGATTTACTATTCTCTTATACGCAGTCATACGGAGAAATAAGTACCAACTTATATAAATATTTTCATATAAAATGTATGTACACAATATGTCGTCACGGTGCGTTTGATTGTGACTTGTTTATAAACGCGATGGTAGTCTGTTCAAATTTACTTCCAGAAGTTCAAGAAATTCTCTTCCAGAAATCACTAAATGGGTTTAGATGACTTGACAGTAATATAGCTTAATATATCAATGGTTACAATTTCACTTATTCGCTAGTAGCTTTTAAATATTTTTTTTTCAAGTAACGAAAGTAAGGAACGCATGTGAGGCCGTCGTGGCGCTGGGGTACAAGTGCGACGGTAGTGGGTTTGATTCCTACTCGAGGTTATGCAATATTTAATATTTAAATTTTCCGGCGGTAGTAAAGCGCAGTGGCTTGAGTTTTGCAACTCAATTCGCAAATGCCAAACAAATTTGGCAGAATATGCGGAAACGAAGTGTCTTACCACTATATCTCCAGGTTCCCACTGTTGACTTAGCTGTATACTATGCACTTTTCATATATCTTCACGCTGTGAAGCTATAAAAAAAGCTATATACATATAATATTATAAACATTCCCTCAAGTTATAACTGAATGGGACAATCTGTTAATAAAATCTGTATCGGTCACTTAACTAAATAAAACTAAAAAAAAACATATTTGCTATTAATAATAAGTATTATAATAAGAAGGTAACTTTATAAAAGATATACTAATTATATTAATATATCTATCATCAGATCATTAAAAAGACAAATTTTTAGAAACATGATTCAATACACAGTAGATACACAATTCTGCAGTGTTGTACACTCTCAAATAATTTACATTTTTCCTACCAAATTGAGTTTAAATGTTATACATACGTTTATTATAAATTAAATAAAAATTAACCAAAATATTATAAATTAGATCCTCTTATAAATTAAAATTATGAAGCGTATTTAATTTATGATGTCTTATTATATTGTCTTATATCTAAGTAAATTGGAACTAAATTTCTAAAAAATAGTAATATTCTTTATCAAAAATAATTTTAAGATGTAATATCTTTTAAAATATTAATTGTTTTATATAGATCACTGGCCCCCTTTATGAATAAAAGACCGCATTTTTAAATTTTAAAAATATTTTTGTAGGTATTATAGAGGTACTAGATTCAATGTTTTAAGCATATATATTTTGTAATTTATATATTCATTTTAAATAATAAAAAAAAATACATTTCCTTCTTTCTTCGCACATAATAGCGCCTCATGATAAATATATCGGAATAATACATCCGTTCTCTTTCCACTCAATTTTGGAGACACTGCATGTAGGGTAACTAACGTAATCCAACGTCGCGCGTCGTTTCACCAGACCGAAGGAACGATTAAATATAAACATTTCTCGTGTAGGAATCGAACCTACAACCGTCGTGAGCTATCAGTTTAACGACGGCGTCTTCGATATTTCCCTACATTATTCTTCCTTATCCTGCCTGTTGTATAGCAAGTTGCTGGTTAGCTATAGTGGTGGGTGTCGCCACACTGAACGAAGTGATAAAAACGTTTACAATAGTGATAAGAAAAACGCCCAACACTGTCATATTGTTGATTTTATTCGCGATGCACATGTGTTTCTGGTCGTTGACGTCGTAGCGGCTGTTTAAAATTAGACCTATGCCAACTGCAATCTGAAAAAAAATTATTATTTTTTTATCTTCCTGCATTTCTTATTTGCTGTATAAAATAACTAATAATATAGTCGTTTCTTCTACTACTAGTAGGTACTACGTATTACTACTTTTAATTTATAAAGAATATTTTTTATTATAACAAATTATCCATATTTTTGTTTTTAAATATAAGCTGGAGACATCAAGTATGTTGATTTGAGTTTGATATTGCCGACTGTATTGGTTCATTTTGGACTTTTTAATTTTTTTTTTATTTCACACTGTATCCCGCTCATAGCAGGGTAATTTATTGAAGCTAGTGTCAAGACACTGTTGCCACTAGGACACTTCCGTTACACACCGAACCTGCCAAATTCTGAAGGCATTGCGTGTTGAGAGGCGCCACTCGACGCCAGGCTTTGCCTTCCTCGATCATTTCCTCGATCCACAATCTGTCGTATTTGCAAACCGGAAGATGGGAGCATGGCATTATGACTATTTCGATCATTCAATTCGTTTTGCTTATGTTACGTACCAGGTAGTTGTAGTGCAGGATTTGACTGTAAACGCGACGGTTCTGGGTTTGATCCCCACTCGGGAAAAATTATTATTTTCTTTCCTTCGCCATGGTAACAAAATAAAGTGTTACTCAACACGCAGTGTTTTTTTTGTCAAAATTGAGCGGTCCGTGGGTATTGAAGTATTTTAACACTAAGTTCCCTCTTCTAAATGCGAGATACGGCGTGAAGCTCAGAAAATATGTTATCGAGTTATTTTATGTTAATTATCTGTACATTTGAAATAGCTTACCTGTAAAACGATGCTAAGAGATATAAAAACTAAACTAGGATAATAATAAGGGTGGGATATAGAAGATTCCAGAACATAACGCAGTTGGTTAGCATTTGCTGAGAGTAACGCGAGGTCCATCATTCCTTGAGCCAGATTTTTCTTCTGCTGATACGTATTTACATCTGGTATTGACTGAAAAGAGAAAAAAAAACTACAATTGATAATAAGTTAAGAAATTATATATTTCGTAAACAAAATTACTGCGGGGCGTGCGCATTTTGAGGTTTTTAACCGTGTCTTGTGTCTTGTAGATTTTTTATAATTACAACTGAATTCTGTTATCAAAACCCTAATGTTATATAAAAATATTAACATTTTTTAATAGAAATTCATAAAAGAAATAATCTTACCCCTGGTATCATAGGGGAGCCGGGACGATCGTCAATACCGAACCTTGGTCCGAGGCCATTGAAATCTGTAATATTAATCTTAATTATTATCGCAATATATTAAAAAAATCGATTCATGCTTTTAACAACACAACTGATTAGGTACAGAGAACCTTAGTGTCAAGAAAATCTTGTTAACTAAACTTTAAACACGACGGCTTTGGGTTCGATTACTACTCGGGGGACTGAAATGTTTACTTTTTCTCATTTCCTCGCACTGGTACCGAGGTGAAGGTACGAAGGTGAGGAGGTGCGGCGTTGTGTTCCGTTACTCGAATATTAAAAATGTTCATAAAATTGATTGAAACATTATCTGTAGCTATATAAAGTCTTTATATCTATCCTGGATTTCTGTACGCGTATAGTAGTTAGGTACTTATTAGAGTATATTCTTTTATAGATATAACGTATTATAATACTTATATAACATAACTAAATAATTATAATACGTATATAACATACATACATACATTATTTATTATTTAAACCGGAAGTACCTTGACAATACAAAGCGTTTGCCAAGTCAAGATAGTTTATATTAAAAGATAACTTTTAGATAAAGTAACAGTATAAAGGCTCATTATTCGCAACAAAGGCGGAAATGCGCCAACACCATACCGTATACCATAATAAAATTATTCATTGAACATGCATTTATGCAAAGAACATGCATTACAAAGATTTAAGGTCGATTCACATTTTATATGTAAATAGTCGTCCGCGACGTCGTTTGAATTTATAGTGTTCCTTAAATTTATATTTCCATTTCTTCGCTCTGGTGTCGAGGTAAAGCGCGGCGGTGAGTTCTGCCACTCAACACGCAGTGCCTCCAGAATTCGGCAGAAGGTGGGGAACAGATTGTCTTAACACTAGGTTCCCTCTGCCTACCCTGTGTTGTGCTGTGTGCGGGTTACAGTGTGAAACAAGCTTAATACAGAGCAACTCGTTAAATAACTGTAATATATATTAAATGTGAATCGACCCTATAGTGATATTGTTAGTAGTCAGTCTTTTGTTCCATTATTTATTACTTATAAGGTAGAGTAAGTATGTAACTACATGCATAAAGATAATTAATATTGTAAATATATATATATATATATATATATATATATATATATATATATCATGCTATTTAAAATATATAAAGCTCGAAATTGAAATAATAAATAAATAATTCGATTTACATAATATTTACATAATTTTAAATAAATATTTTAATATATATTGCACAACTCTACGTGCGTTGTACAATATAATACATATATACTTTTAATTTTTGGTCTTCGAACACTCTTTCATGATTAAAAAATAATCCTGGCATTAGCGTGTTTTATTATAAGATCTGTCATTTTTTTAATCGAAAGCAACATTAAAATGCTTAAGTTTTTGTTTTTTAAATAAAATAATGCTTTTTTGTGGTTTTTTTTCCAGCTTTATTTTACAAATTGTCGTGCTTCCTTTTTAACTCAACATAAAACTAGAGTCGACCGTCTACCATTGAACGTTGTATTAATGAGAAAACCTAATATAATGACATTATATTTGTTATCTATTGTAGTAACCTTTTCAAAACAAACAATATAAATAAATAATATTTAATTCTTTGTTTCGTTTTATACATGTACAGGACTTATAATGTATATTATGTTCTTTTTAAATAGAACATATTGTTTGTACTAAATATTGTCATATTTTGGTGTATTTTAATGTACCTATTATATATTAAAATTATAAACATATCTCAAAATAAAATAATTACAATAAGCTATTGTTCGAGATAGATGTCGAATCTATAAATAAATCCTGTGCATGTCGGCGTTGTTGTTGAAGCAAAAATAGCCTTAGAATTTTGATATACGTTATATATATATATATATATATATATATATATAACTTAACTTATATTTAAGTAAACAAAAAGAATTTAGTAGTCTATGTTATTCAAAATATATTATTAACATTAATAATTCTTATTCAATGGCGCCTTTTCTTTATTTTAAACTGGTATTTTTATAAATAATAATAAAAATTGTTATATTTCCCAAATCATACAAATATTTCTTTGGTGAGACGACCCCAGAAAGTAATTATAATACTTGTGTTGGGATGTCTCGCTCTTAACCTAAGGCCAGTAGTAGCAGTCTTGGGACATTAAACATAATTTAAACAGTTAATGTTATACATTGAATTAGATATTCAAGGTTGTATACGTATTCGTACGTAAAACAAAAAAATATTGACCAATTTATCCTGTTATTTCACTTTTGTTCTGTGCAAATGTCAGTATGAGCATATCTTCCGCATTCTTGTGCAGTTCGCCATCAGATTCCATTAATATGACACGTGTTCCCTACTTCCATCCACTTTATGAGGTATTGTGGAATGACCAGGCCGGGGGACTTAAAATAATTCAAATAATATAATCATTTACATTATTTTTCACATTTTTTTGAATTTACACTGTATCCTCCGATTTCGAGGAGGGTAACAAAAGGAAGGAAGTAAGGGAGGGGGGGGGGGGGGGGTTGGTTGTGGGTAAGTATTAAAGCCTCTTAGTCTCTCCCCTACTTACTATCCGATATTTTGTCCGTTTGGAAGTCGAAGTCTACCGTCGCGCTTACAGTCATACGTTGTGCCCGGCCACAAATTACTTATTAATATCTTACAAAGTCCTGAAATTGATATATTGTACCTACTTATACATCAATATGAAGTTTGATATATTTCCACGCGTATTTTACTTCTAAATAGGCCATTTTTGCTTCAACATTTAATATTAAGTCCCTAATTCCAATCACCGTAAGGGTAGTCGGTCTCGTCCGTCGGCGCCCATTTACCGTCAATGCCGACGTCACCCACACCGTGGTGCGGATGCCCGTTGTCATGACCCTCCGAACCTTCTGGCTTCGTTTCATCGTCTGGAAAATAAGAAAAATCTGATAATATTCTTGAAAAAATCATCTTCACGCTGTATTCCGGACACATTCCGGCAAGGTAGACATAGGGAACCTAGTGTAAAGAACCTACGTTAACTATTATCCGCCAAATTTTAAAAGCATTGCATGATGAGTAGTGGATCTCAATGCCGCGTTTTGCGTCGACACTTATAATTAAAAAATATATATTATTTCCTCGAGTGGAAATTGAACCCAACCACAGTCGCGTTTACAGTCACGCACTTGTGCCTCTGCGGCAACGACTGGCCTCTAAGAAAAAGAAATAATATTTAAATATCTTTGATTTTAATGATAATTACACATTTTAAATGAAAATATTTGACGGGTAGACTACCGACTACTGCAAAGTGTTCGAAACGTCGGGTTAAATAGTTATATTTAAGATATTTAACTTTTAAAATGTTCGTTAATATAAATTTGTAATTAACATATGTTACAAAACTTTACAAACTTACATATGCATTGTTTTGTAACGTCGTAAGATATAATTGTTATATTATATCAAACGACCTTAAAAAACAAAAACATTGTTTCAAATAAATCACAATGTATCTTAAAGTTATCGAATTCTCGTACTTGTAAAGTCTTTATGGAGATGCCATGATAACTGCTGTTTGATCAGCAATTACACCAATATATTTGGTAGTAGAATCTCTACTCAGGATCGATGGCGCACACTGACATAGAGAAGTATTATTACAGATACCTTATGCAAATTTAGTTAAAAATTAGTTGAGGTTGAGTTCTATTGCCTATGAAGTGAAGCAAATATAGTTAGTAAAATAAATATAAATAAATCAAATCAGCTTCACGCTGTATTGCGCACACAGGTTCTCTCTGCCTACCCTGCTGTGTGCGGGATACAGCGTGAAGCTGGCATTTAATAAACAAAAATACCACCGGACCACCTGGACCACCGGACTATGTGTACAGACGGTGATTAGTTACGTTTTTATAGTATGTATAGATGATAAGAAAAATTACAATTTTATATTAATTATCTGTGTAGATGCACTTCAATTAATTAGGCTATCAAAAAGGATGCGGTTGACGTGGTTGTATGTTGTATGATAGCACATTCTTTATCTATAAAATATATAAATAATTATGTTTCAAAAACTATAATTATTTTGTAAATTGTAGGTACATATTATAACTCATCAGCTCGTATCTAAAATGATTGTTTGAATTTCACATAAAAACTACACAAAGTCATTTCTTTTTTGGTGCTAGAATCTAGAGCTGCTTGTCTAACCATACTGGGGATACAGATATTTTATTTTTATGGGGTGGAACACTGGCTCATCGTCTTCTCGTAAACGCGACTGTTACGGGATCGATTTCCACTCGGGAGATAAAATATTTTCATTTCCTTGCTTTGGTAACAAGATAAAACAGCGTCGATGAGTTCCATCATATTATATCAAAAATAGAGCGGCAAGTGGCGTACGGAGTGCCACGCTAGAGTCTCTTGGCCTATCCTACTATAAGGGGGATGCAGCATCAGCAAATATTCCGAAATATGGGAATTAAATGTTTTCCTGGATCCATTAAAATTATTTTGACTCTAAAATTTCAATTAGATTTTCTCTTAAAATTTATTTTTAGTTATATAAAATTGATTAAAGCCGGTTTTAATTTTTGTAGTTCTGGTGTAGTTTCCCGTGCTTAAGTCACTGTTTGCATAAATACGTAAACATTCTTCATTGCCACGTCTCTTGCGGTTAATATAATAATTTTAATATTCATAGTGCAAAAGCCTCTTGTTGCTTGTTATTTAACTTTGACACATGATTCATACGAAACGCCTTGGACTTTATATGCGCTCAATATATATGTCTTAAATCGGCTTTAGGCTGTATCCCGCACACAGCAGGATAGGAGAACTTAGTGTTAGACACTTCGTTCCCCATTTGCCGCCGAATTGCAGAGGTATTGCGTGTTGAGTGGCGGAACCCAATATATTAATACGTAGCTTTGGCTATAGTTTTCTTATATCTCACCTGAGTTGCCTTCGTGTATGTCTGGCTTATTGTTGTTAGGCTCCAGCAGTCCGTCGTCGATGCCCGGGTACGGAGTCGCTTCGGTCGGGACTTCATCATCCAAGTCATCAATTTCTGGGCCTGTAATGTATTATAATATTAATACATTCATGCTATATAATTGACTTTATAGTGGGGAGTTAGAGGAGAGTTGGGAACCGAATGTTAATACACTTCAGTTTTCCATTGACTCAATGCCGCGTTTTGCCTCTTTACCAGAGTGAGGAAAAAGGGAAATATTTCATTTCGTCGAGTGGAAATCCAACTAACAATCTGTCACGTTCGCGTTTACAGTCACACCCTTGAGATGATATTAATACTTAAGGTAAAAAATCTTCTAAGGAAATTAAAGGAAACTTTGAGGTCGCCGTGGTCCATCGCCAAAATGTCCGACTTCAAAGGCAACGGATGCGGTTTCGATTCCAGTCAGGGTAATTATTTACCTACAGGGTACTATTTACAACGTACTTAAACGTTGAATTGCGCCACTCAATACGCAATATTCCAAAAAATCGGCGGAAAGTGGAGAAAAGAGTGTTCTTCATCTAACCTGCTATATACGGGAAAAAATAAATTGATCAGTTACTGACTTAAATAAATAAATCAACTACTGACCGGCAAGTGGCGGCTTTGGATGACTTTTGTCTGGTTCCAACAGAGGTTGCGTGGACGGCGCTGTCTCTGTGTCGCTTTCCGCATTTTTATGTACTGACTGTAACAAATAAATCGAAATATTAGAGAGTTGCAAATGAAAATGGATGCTACAGTGTAATCAGGAATTTGAATACGTAATTGTACGAAATATTTTCATATCCTCTGTGTTGTGTGAAAAAACGCAGCGTTAAATTCCACCACGGATCACCTGGTTTTTGAAATGGATGGTAAGTATAAAACGGATTGTCTAAAAGATATGTGAAATAAAAATTAGAAAATTACAAAATTATCGCAAAATGACAACTCTTGGTAGTTAATTTATTATGTTTTAGGCCAAGGATTCACAATTTAGTGAATCAAATTGCATCCGAGTATTATCTTTCGTTTATAATTAAATTACTTTTGCTTTGTACTGCAGTTGGGGGTTTCCCTTAAGTACATATAAGTATGAATCAGATAGTATGGACGGAATTTAAAAAAATACACCGATTGTACAACAATATGATGCGTGGGAAGATATGTGGGATTTTTTTTCAGCTTCACGCTGTATCCCTTACACAAAAGGGTAGGCAGAGGGAACCTAGTGTTAAGACACTCATTTCCCTACTTTTACGCCAATTTCGCTTTGGGTAGACACCAGAGCTAAGAAATGAAAATATTAAATTTTTAATATCCTAGAGTAGAAATCGAACAACCTGTAGCGTTTACAGTCGTGTGACTGCCCCACGAAGTATTCCAGTCGTTAGATTATTAAATTAGATTCTTTGCAATTCGTCATGATCGTCCAACCACTGTTGTTATTGAGTAATAAGCGGCTAAACGTCAAACACAAAACTACACATTATTAAAGGATTACATAAATAAATGAGTCACAGTGTAAAACATCGCTGCAACAAGAAGACGTTGGTTTTATAAAGACAATTAACCCATTATTAATTTCTTGAGCAATTTTAATCGCGGTGCAGTCGAGAAGTGTACCTGTCACTGCAAATATTAACGACGGTTGTGGGTTCCGATTCCCATTTGGAGCATTTTTTATAAAAATATATATTTAGATATTTCTGGTGTGGCGTTTAGTTCTATTATTCATTCTATAATGTTAACATTACACAAACAAATGATTCATAGTGTAAAACTAAGCCATATGTTATTTAATACAATTAATTATTACGATTTTCTTGAGGTATACTAAGGAAAATAAATAAAGACACACTCATGACTCTATATTCTCCTCAGTAACAGGAACAGCTATGAGTTACATATAAGTTAGGTCATTTATCAGTTGCGTATTAGTTTGGTGGATTAAGAATTAAATAGATCAAATAAATTAGCTTCACGCTGTATCCCGCACACAGCAGGGTACGCAGAGGGAACCTAGTTTTAAAACACTCCGTTTCCCGCTTTCCGCCGAATTCGGGACGTATTGTGTGTTGAGTGGCGGAACTCAACGGCGCTCTTTGCCTCGACACCAGAGCGAAGAAATGGAAATATAAATTTAAATAAATATTTAATTTCTTTCGATCGGGATCGAACAGCCACACTGTGCCCCTGGGCCACGACGGCCTCAAATATAAATAAAATTAAAAATAATATAAATAAAATTAAAAATAATAATATAAAGAAAATTTGTAAATATATTGACATTCACTCAAAAATACCCCTGGATTAGAATCCCCGTTCCCTTGCATAATTCTTTTAAATTCACTATGAATATATGAGATTTACAAAATATTTTTTAATAATTTAATATATTGAATATTTTAAAGACAACGTTCAGTGACCACACCACTAACTTGGAAACAAAGAAACTCAATCAAAATCGACTCACCTTACATTTGTATATGTATATAAACATTATACAGCACGTTAAATTTATTTTAAAAATCTCTAAATCTTTTAAAATCCTCTGTTTTTGCCGACGGTGGAAAAGGGACGTAAAAAATAATATTGTTAAGTTTGATGTGAACTCACTAACATCAGATAAGTGTCAAGTTCCCAAGAGCATCTTACGTCTATTATGTTATGGTAATTAAGATTATAATTTTTATATACCTTGCATTTAACAGGGTTTTTCTTTACACCTTGGTAATTGAAGACAATTAAACTTAAACTCATTTAAACATTATAAATTCCATTGTTATGTTATTTATAGAAAATACACGTTTGTGTAATTAATACAAATAAAATGAAAATGAGTGTCATACTTTGGATGTGTACATGTGACTGTGTTAAAAAAATTATAAAATATATTTAGTATGAGCTTATTAAGCTTATTATAAATCAGCAATATATATATAGCTTTTACATATAGAATAAAATAAAAAGTATATTTTTTTTCTTACCCCGTATTGCGGGTAAGTGTGCGTGTACATTTGGCGTAAGCAAATTTCGCAATTCTGGCAACGCAATAAATAGCGACATAATTTTTTTAAATCTTTAATCTGAATGGGTCTATGAGAGTTACAAAACCTAACACAAAAATTTATTTTATTCACATCAATTGAAGATATCCTTATGAAATTTAAACTGAACGTTATTATGTATTATCTCATTACTGGATGTTTTTTAATGAATTTTTCGAATATTATAAATTGTATAAAAATAGAAGTTTATTTTTTATGACCATTTTTACACACCACCTCGTGAAATTGACAATACACCCATTATAGTGTTGGGATGTTCCGTACTCTATTTTTTTCGAGTTTGGAGACACTAAACCTTGAGAGACAAAACGCAGCGTTGCGTTAGATATAAATACCAAAATATACAATTATTGTGGTTAGTCATATGCTGTACCACTACCTAATGGTTCGAATTTTAACAATATTTATCGAAAAAGGTTATATAACTTCACGTTAATAGTTTTTATGTAACCCACAACACAACGCACACAGCTGTCAGGGTAGCACACTAGTGTATGAACATGTCATGTATCTATCTAAACATAAATTTTATTAATTGCCATTTGGCCATGGCCTAAGAAGGTGAATCGCCATATTAAAGCTAGATATCTAGTTTTCCTTCTAAATCACCTAAGTATTATACTTTATAGTTTGTAGTGCTCCTTTTGAAATCAACAATATTGTGACGTTTGTTGTACTAGGATTATTTTTAAGGAAAAAAATACCATATACCATTAAGTACCTATTATTGTATTGATGCATTTAATCTAGTTGTGGCCGCATCATATTGCTCTCGGGTAGTTGAGTCAACAATTAAAATACGTTCAAATGTAAAGTTACTGTACGGTACGTCTGAATTGTGGCCAGTCGTGGTGCAGGGGCACAAATGGTGATTGTAAAAGCAAATGGTTCTGGATTCGATCCCCACGCAAGGAAATGAAATATTTATTTAAATTTATATTTCCATTTCTTCGCTCTGGTGTC
>DWAO01004414.1:0-12849 GCA_018230605.1 Heliconius congener
CTAGGTTCCCTCTGCCTACCCTGCTGTGTGCGGGATACAGCGTGAAGCTAATTTACTTTTATTTTTTTAAGAAAATACTCAACACGCTCAACAACTTTTGTTTAGACGTATTTTATTATTTCGTATCGTTTAGTTGGACTGTAACGTTTCTGCATCAGGTTTGGAAGTCCTCATAATCAAACTTAGATTCTGCTCGGAGCTAATAACTACACAACATAAAAGTTTCATTCAGTTCGGTCCAGTACTTCAGACGATGTGCGTGTACAAACAGACGAACAGACTGACAAAAATTATAAAATCATCATTCGTCATAGATTTATGTTCTATTAGTTATTTTAAGATTACATACATTGTTTTTCCGCAAATGCACAATTTTTTTACTGTTTCATTATAGTAGTAGGTATTTGTAAGTTGTTTGTAAATGAAACATACACATTTAAAAAATAGGTTTTTATTTTTATTTTGTGTAACTTTCATCTAAAATATAGATAGTTTTTATTTTAAAAAGTAGAAACAAGTTTTAAATAATAGCGATGTATTTAGTGGAAAGCAAAAAATGGTTGGAGTGATCCAGATTGTTATAAAAAAAACATGCTGAAGTAAAACAACTGTTGTTTATGTAAAAGGTGATGCTTATGTTGTTATTTAACAAGAAAACTTGCATACTATAGATTTTCTTAAATTTTATATCTAAAAAAAAAACTACACCGTTGGCCATGGTTGTTTATTTTATTTAATTCTTCACATTTTTATCTTTATATAATAAAGACGGCCATTTCACTCTGATAACAGTAGCTGCTTTTTGATCCCATAGGTCACGAGTTCAGTTCTCGCACGATGCAAATGGTTTCAATATAATTACAACTACCTACACTGATATCTCTCTCAGTAAGTTAGTATCAAGGCAAATAGTTATATCTAATAACGTGTTAGAATGACGTAATTGGTGGGTGTGTAAAATTTAAAATTGCAGTCTTCCGTGTAAAATTTAAATATATTTTTTTAAAAATTACAAGTTAAATGGTTATTTTTTTTATTGTCAACTAATTGTGAGTAGAAACGCCGCAATAAACTCACGAGGGACTTTTTGGTCAATGCTGTGACCTCAGGAGACCGATTAAAATAACAATGTAGGTATTCTTTTTTCCAGATTCACGCTATAACCCGTATGGGGTAGGCAGGGTAGGCAATGAGAACCTAGTGGTAAGACATTCCATTGCCTACTTTCCGTCGAGTTCTGGAGGCCTTGCGTGTTGAGTGACAGGACTCAATGTCGCACTTCGCTTCGACACTAGGACGAAGAAATTAATATAAATCATTGTCTCGAGTGAGGATTGACCCACATCTAGTCGCGTTTACAGTCACACACTTGGGCCCTAGCGCCACGACTGTACTTCGCGTGTTTTTTTTATTTTTTACAGTGTGACGATAAGCACTAAGTGTTTTGCATTCTTCGTTTTCTCCAACATTAATGTGATTACATGTTAGATGGTACAACATAACACCAAATTTCGTATTACCAAATCATAAGAACAAGGTTTTTAAATATAGTTATTGTAGGAAGAGAACGAACTCTGAACCATTGCAAGTATAGTCAGTCATTTTCCAACGCTATCTTAAAAACACAGAATTTAAATAAAAATGCCATCTATTGCTAGAAGAATGTACTATCACAACAATCAAAAAGTTTCACTGGAACCGTGTAGCGTTAATGCCATCTAGTGTTCAATAGAAAAAAACTAAAATTATAAGTAGTTCTAGGAGTCGGTGCTCTTTCTGTCTTATACTCTACCACATAGATGGCACGTGAAAGAAATATGAAATGCGCGCGCTACTAGGGGTATGTAAATGCCCAATCGTCGACTGAAAGTGGGAAAATTCACCCCGGATAAGGTTCAGTCGTTTCGGGACACTCAAAGCGTGTACTTCCTTCTAAACCTCACTATTTCCCTTTTCTTTTATCTACTGATAGGAGTCTCTGTCTATATAAATTTAGTTGTATTTATAAATTTATTCATATAATTTTAACGCATTGGCTGGAAATTTAACTTATTGAACATTCTGATAAGTGATAAAAACTTTCAAACTATTATATAAGCACAACAGTCGGCGGTTTTCCAAAGTAGCTCGACGGATAGAATGATCGGTAAGTAAAAACTTTTTTTATAGGCAAATCCAGCCAACTTTATTTTTATGATTTTATGATTTCGTTTCCTGATTTGAACTAGCAACTAACTTATATTGAAACGAGAAATGAAATGAAATAGCGACTTAGAGTTGAGCGCGAGATATTTACGAGCCGTTCAATTGTATTGCGTTGTAATATATTACGTATATGAATTTATCACGATTTATTTGGAATTAATAATTGTTCATATTTAATTCAGTAATATTATAACTTATTTGAAATGGTATTTTATATTTACTTTCTTAAAATATATACAACCTATACGAAGCAATGGAATTCCTTTTTTTTTCTAAATAAATACTAAACAAATAAATGTCGAATATTTTTTTTAAATCATGGTATTGTATAAAATAAAAAATAAGTTTTAATGGTATTACTTTAAATTTATGTTCGTCATTGTCTTCGACAGCTCTCTTGATCATTGCTTTATCTATCGAAATCTACCTATAGAAATGTAGGCACTATCGACACAAAGAGAAACGGTAATATACTGCACACTGGCGTTGCCAGCTCTTCTCTCGGTGAAAAAAAAGCGAAAAGTGAAAAGCGAGATATTAGAAACATTTTAAATAAAAAAGCAGAATTCTTTCGGGACAAAAAATAAATATATAATGAGGATTTAATTTATTATCTATTCATTTATTTGAATTTTACATAAAACTTTCAATGGTGATAGATAACAATATAAAATGTCTTTAATGGAAAACATGATTATACTTAAATGATATTGTTTTGTTTTAACATAATTTAACTGCCTCATATTACGTGAGGCAGTTAAATTACGAACCGTACACAATGTTGTTTAGAAGTAACTTACTAATATACTTATTTATATTTTTATGAAGTTATTAGTAACAAGTTAAAATCTGATCGAGGCCAGTAGCGCAGGGGCACAAAGTGTGACTGTAAAATCGACTGGTTGCTGGTTCGATCTCCACTCGAGGAAATTATATATTTATTTACATTTATATTTTCATTTTTTCGCTCTGGTATCGAGGCTGAGCGTAGCGGTGTGTTTTAACACTAAATTCCCTCTGCCTACCCTGCTGTGTGCGGGATACACACGAATCATCTAGATATCAAAAAGGTTTAGTTTGTTAAATAGTAGCCATAACCAAAAATAATATCTCTTATTGTGATTATGTATTCATGTTCATTATAAGACCAATAAAAGACTTATGTATAAAGGTGTAATAAAGAATAATAACAAACCTTGATATTAAGGCCCGTCGTGGTGCAGCTCCACAAACGTGTGATGCGACGTGTTGTAGATTCGATTCCCACTGGAGGAAATAAAATATTTAACCTTTGATTTTTTTGACTTTGGTGTCGAGTTAAAAGGGCGGTTTCGAGTTAAAAATGGGAAACGTAGTGTCTGAACACTAGGTTTCCTCTGCCTACCATACCGTGTGCGTGATACAGCGTGAAGCTAAAATAAAATAACCTTTGCAATTAATAGCCTATGCAATTTAACTGTAAATATAACACTATTTGGTTATTGTGGAACGCACAATAAACCGACGTTGCCACAAATAGAGCCAGAGCAAACACGTGGAACTACGCATAGTTTAATGTTTCCATAGTTTCAAAGCATTCCATACACAACCGTAGAGTACAAACTGAATTTCTATGAATAAAGTTAACGTTATATAAAACATGTTATTTTGTTACTCTTATTTATTGACGTCACACTGATTGAACAAGCTTCTATGAATTATATTTTTTTGTTAAACGTATTTCTTTTGTTTTACGCTGTATCCCGCATACTTTTGTTTTTACTTTTATTTCTGCCGCTTAACACGCATTACCTTCAGAATTCTGCGGAAAGTGAGAAATGGAGTGTCTTAACACTAGGCTCCCTCTGCCTACCCTGCTGTGTGCGGGATACAGCGTGAAGTTAAAATGAATAACCTTTATGCAATTTACCAGCCAATATACCTAAAACGATTTTTTTTATTGTAGAACGAACAATAAATCGAAGTTGTCGCAAATAGAACAATACGCATTTGGCATGCCCGCCAGGGTTAGCAGGCATGCCGATTACAGCGTGAATCTGGAAAAAAAACTTAAAAAAAAAAATAACCCCAAAACATTGACTTGAAATGAGAGCTATTCCTCTTATAAGGATCAGATGGTACCTTCAGTTTCGATTAATTAAGAAATTACTCGTACTTTAAATAAGCTGGAGTCATTTGTCCGGATTGTAATGATAACCGTTATCTCCACTTTCGTTTATAAGCTTTTAAAGTACTTTGTACTCACGTTAAATGTATTTGGCATTTTATTTTTTTGTATATAAAAGATTATTAGACACTATTAAATTTAATTGGACTAAATAATTAGTTAACAAAATGTAAACTTTATTTCTACTTATCTTGTGAATCTTCCAAAGATTCTCCTTCTTTTGCAATCTGTTCTCTTCTCTTTTACTTCTGTTCGTTGAAATTTTATTAGAAAACACCTGAAGTGCTAAGTTCAAATTTTTTTCCTAAGCTTTTGATTTTAATATCATTGTGCAATAAGTTCAATTCTTTTTCCAGCTGCGTCACAATATTTCAGTTAGTATAAAAAAGACAAGAAAGACAAGGATTTCAGTCAGTATAATATACATATCATATTATATGTATGTACGTATATTCTGCCTCGTATACATCGGATTGGATGTCGTTTATTGAACGACATTATATAAAGAGTTCTTTTGAAAGAGGCCACATCTAATTAATCCGTACTGTTCTCTAAATGTTAGTTTATTCTGTTTACTTTGCATGTTTTAGAGCTTCATAAGCTTGGAAACAGCATTAGCGTCTGTGTCTATATTTCTATGTATAAAAATGTGAATATAATTTTGATAAAATACTTATAGCTTTTAAGTAAATTTTTACTTAAATGAATTGTATTAAACCGTTGTAGGTCTTTCTTACCATTTATATTTTGTCGAAATATATTAAATCTCATTTGAGGAAAACTATTTCTTGAATATTTTGCAAATGTATTCAATATTAAGCTTATGTAGCTTCACGCTGTATCCCATTCGTAACAGGGTCGGCAGAGGGAACCTGCGAATCTAGTATTATGGCACTCTGTTTCCATTAAGACACTTCCATTCCGCACTTTCTGCCTAATTCTTGATTTGATTTTGCCCTGTACAGAAAAGAAATTATATAAACTGTATATGCAAGTGAGAACGTACGGTAACTCTCACTGCAGGTACCCACAGAGAGCTACGTCGACACGATTAACGAAATGGTTATATAGCTTCATAATAGCTTTTCTCGGCAAATGCACTGTCCAATAATTTTTTTTTTTCAATTTGACGAAACAGTTCCTCGGATCAATGTGTTCAAGAAAAGAAACTTTTCAGCTTTATCATCAGCATCAGCTTAATATCAGTATTCAGTTTGAGTAATATTTTTGTTGTTTTAAATGAAGAGACTGTTGTCATAAAAAAATAATGTTCTTTTTTGTTATTTAGTACAATGGCTTTGAAATCTGATACATAAATACATAAAACAAAATAGCTTCACACTGTATCCCGCACATAGCAGGTTGCCGCAGCTAGCAACCTAGTGTTAAGACACTCTGTTCCCCACTTTCTGCCGAATTTTGGAGGCATTGCGTGTTGAGTGGCAGAACTCAACGCCGCGCTTACCTCTACACCAGAGCGAAGAAAATGTAAATATAAATTTAAGTAAATATTTCATCTCCTCGAGTGGGGATCGAACTACAACCAGTCGGTTTTACAGTCACTCTTTTTTGCCACTGCGCCAGGACTGGATCTGGACTAGAAATATGATATATGTTAATTAAATTATATGCGTATCACGCGTTTGCATATAAAGTCAATTCGCAAAAAAAAAAAGATAAAATGTACATTTTGCGGTTTTACCAGAAGCGTTTTCATTTTCTCACGAACATAGTTAACATGTGAGATAAGAGCAAAGAAGCAGCCTAATTAGATTAGATAAAGTTTTAATGTAGAGCTTCAGAAGTTAAACAGAACCTAAACTCTTTTGTTTTCCTTATTAGTCTAATACAGTCACGTAAATACTCTCGTAGAATTTTTCTTTATTCGTATCAAAGAGGGTAAAGGGGTGTCCTTTACTTCATTAGATTTATATCTTTGCTAGAAAAGTAATAAAGCGATTTATAAAAATATTAAACTTAATTTATATTAGTTTTGTATTTATATCTACGGCGTGCTTTGCCTTGTTACCAGAGAGCGAAAAAGGAAAGTATTAAATATTACATTTCTTCAAATGGGAATCGAACTCACAACCATCTTTTACAGTAACACGCTTTGCCTCAAATAAATTTATCTCCTGTTTTGTTTTGGTTACTTTATTTAAATAATTAATAATTGAGTCAGGAGCTACCTGGAAACAAAAGCTGATACTAAAAACGATAAAGAAAACATACGTACATACATAAATACATACATTGTTGCAAAATGTATTATACCTACTTTGTAATTAACCCGGATCGATTTTGCGTGCGTGTTAAAGGCGAAGGAAGCGCATGACAGGACAGGCAATTTGTCGTGATTGCCTTAATTGTCCCTCAACTTCGACACCGTAACGTGTTGTTAACTATCGACGTATGTATAGTTGTTCGACGTATCGTTTTATAATGTTAATTCTCTCTTTCTCTTATTATACGAAAAATATATACATATAATAATTTTATAGCTTCTTTTTGTAGTTTGCTATATCCCGCATACACTAGGGCAGAGGTAGAGGCAACCTGGGAATCTAGTGTTAACATTTCGTTTCCATTGAGTGACTTCCGTTTCCCATTTTCCACCGAATTCTGGAGGCATTGCGTGTTGAGTGGCGGTTCTCTACGCCGCAATTCTCGTTGCGAGAATAGGGCGAGAAAATAAAAATATTAAATATTTTCGTATCCAGTCGTGGAGCAGAGGCACAAGTGTACACGCGACTGGTTGTTCGTTCGATCCCCACTTGAGGAAAAAATATATTTATTTATATGTATGTTTTTATTTCTTCGCTCTAGTGTCGAGGAAAGCGCGGCGTTTCGCTGTTAAACACACAATGCTTCCAGAATTCGGCGGAAAATGGGAAATGAGGTGTTTTAACATTAGTCCTTCTCCAACTACCCTGCTACATGCGGAATACAGCGTTAAGCTAAAAAAAAACATTATATTTCATGTAATGCCGTGTATAAGGTTTTTTTTAAATACAGGCGAGCAAAAAAGTTATGTAAATCAATATTGTAGTTGGCTTTTGTAGTTGCACAGCAATTTAATGGTAAAATAAAAGCAAAACGCTATCTGTGAACACGAGTGCTGTACACGTTACAATGGAAATTCAAACGAAAATAAGATATTTTATAGCTTCATAGAGTCTTTCGTGTAGAACTGAGAGAATATAAATAATATAAATAATATATATAAATAATGCTATGTTTTTTTATAATTTTTCATTTATTTGTAGAAATATAAAAAATAAACTTATTTTTAGTGTTGCGTACCTTAAAAGGTAAAAACGGAAACCTCATCATATATCATATTGTTGTACATCTGTCAAGATCATTTAACTGGAGATAGCTCGGAGGTGTAAAACTCAATTTGATTATATGTTAAAGTCTATAGTCCTTTGTAGCACTTTCAGAAAAAAAAACTTTTAAATCAGCGCAAATAAACGATACGAGCATTTATGCATGGATTGACGCGTAATCAAAACTTATAGGGTACTTACTTCCTGTTGAACTACGCTTATGAAATTTATCAGCGAAGTGAGAACTTACAATACAACTAAATGATAAATTCGAAAAGTGAAAATTTATAGGTATTTCATAGATAAAAAATATTTGGTTCACAAACTAACACTTACACTATCCCTCTGCCTATCCTGATGTTTGCGGGATACAGCGTGAAGCTGTTTGTCATTTAAAAAATATTCGAAACTTAGATATATTTGTTGTTCGTTCCCATACAAAATGAGATCAAAGCCCGCAACCTTTCGTTTGTCAATTTTAACAAATAGTACTTCCCGTTGACCTACCATTCTAAAATAAAACATTTTAACGCATATATTCAAATATAATACAAAACAAAGTGCATTTAAACTTCTTAATTCGAACAATAAAACTCCAATCCACCCCGTCTAGAGCACAGTTCCGAATCGCGTAACCGTCGCGAGTTCCCCGAGCCCCCCTTACTTGCGCTCGAGCGTCGCCTGTCCCCGATCTGTGCATGCACGGGCATGCACGATACCTTAATGCTCATGAATAAACAGTGAGGGGATTAACTTTAGATATGTACATAATTAGAGTACCGCTTTTCCGTATGTTGTACTGAAACAATATATTTTTTTTTAATTTTTCGTATAAATATTTCGGATTTTGAGTTAAATAGTTAATATTTAGTTCATTAAATTGTATTTTAAACTTGACATATCTCTTATATATAAAGTGTCATTTAATTGTATGAAGTGGTCGGTTGTGGTGCAGAGGCGTGTGAGCGTGCGACTGTTATTGCGACTGTTAGTGGGTTCAAGTACTAGTCAAGGAAATGAAATATTTAATATTTTTATTCTCATTAGATTTACTATGCCTATCCTGGTATGTGTTGTATTTTTAAAGTAGAATTCAAGTTAAAAACAAATATATAAATAAGAAAAACTTAATAATTGCCAACAAATTTAAGTGTTTATAAAACACAAAGCGAATATAATACAAACACTAGCAAGCAGGAAGGATGAATAAACTAAATTAAAACTAATACACTATAATAATGTAATCTTCAATAAACGTACATTCTACTTCCAGTACGAAACAGCCGGGGTAGTTTAATTGAGCTCGTGTCTGACTGGTAATTGCACGTCGCGTAACTGTCACAACAGTTTACTGCGTCGGTCTTTGTTCCCACCGAGCTGAGCTCGCCCTAGATAGGCGCTCGCAGCATGCATGGACAGACACCAAACTTTGATGTCGCTCATTAATAACACTTTGTTGTTGTGGTGGTGGTGGTGGTGGTGGTGTAGGTGTGAACGTAATTTGTATTGTTGTTTTAGGAGGAGGAGGTTGTGTCAGGAGTTACAAGGAAAAGTTTATTTAATGGGGATAGTTAATTCTACTTTCTTAGATATTGTTGAGGAGTAGGTAAGGACAGCGTAGTGACTGGTCATTACTTTTTTTTACGTTCTAAATTGCCAGGCTGTTGGTAAAAATATGTATACCTAAAAAAATATGTATATCTACGTTTTTAGTACATAGCAGTAATTATGTTGGGATATCAATAATTTAATATAAATAAAGTAATACAAAAATATTATTTAATTTACTACTACATTGAAGGAATGCATACCAAAGACCATATTTATAAAAGCCTCTCAATTTAAAAAAAAAAATCTGCAATCGATCTTGAAATAACATTTTCATTCATGAATATGAATAAAAACGACATCTCAAGATCGATCAATAAACACGTGCCTAATATACTTACGACAGCACAGCATAATACAAGTTAAACTTCCCAAAATTACGTAACCACATTAACGAAGAGTACCTAAGACAAAATGGAGGCGTTTGCATTTTAATAACCCCAAAAGCAATTTGCGAACTCATTACACTATACGGCTGGTCTTAGGCTTCCACTGCACTGGCGGAAAGTGAGGTACCTACAGATAATAATCAAACGCTTAGTTGGCACCGAAACTGCAAATGAACTATCCGTATGGACCATGTGCGACGAGAAGCACTGCCATACGAGCCGCTCTACGACGCTACAGCTTGATTGTTATTTTAGTCTTCTCCTTTTCGTTGCCTTTTTTAAATCAGTTTATTCTTTTATTGACTTTAAATATGTAAAATGTGATGTTGTCTTAATCTATTGTAGATATAAAATTTTTATACAAATATACAAATGTACTTTTTTTTTACTATTGTCACAATTATGAATAATTTTAAAGATTCCTTTTAAATAAGCCTAAAAATAATATGATTATAATAATCTTTAACTATACAGATTAAAGAAATAATTAACAATTTTTAATCAAAATTAAACATCTAGTGTTTCTGCATTACCTACCAGTTATACAGTTCCAACGTTCTAATATAATAAATATATTAAACGTTCTGATATAATAATTATATTAATTTAAACAATCTTACATAAATAAAGTAAAAGCAATTTAAAATTAAGTTGCTATTAAGACTAAACGATGTCGATTATTGCTTTTCGATATTGCGCGACGAATATCTGGAGCCGGTCACAAACTTTAACCCTCTTTTACACTTCGTAGAGCGTTAAATTTTTCAGTTCTCTTTGTGAGCGTTTGCTTTATAAAAGAAATTCTAGGTGCAGTTTTCATGTTTTAAAGTTTAGGGCATCGACTAAGTTAAATTTTTCGTAGCAAGTGTGGACTTTACATAAATATTATTTCTAATAATCTAATTATTTTATTTGTAATTGTATAAAAGCATAAAATAAAATCAAAAAGCAGCACGGTAGGCAGAGGGAACCGCCGCATTCTGGAGGCATTGCGTGTTAAGTAGCGGAACTCAACGATGCTATTTGCTTCGACCAAGAACCAAGAAACAGAATTTAAATAAAATATTTCCTTGCCTCGAGTGTGGATCGAACCCACAACCAGTTAGCCTCCTTTTTTTGTATTAAATTGATAAGTTTGTCATACTTATTCATATAAATGGTTTTATATCCGCTGTCAAATGCGTAGCGTATGGCAAGCCACCATAATATTTTGTTCAACCACAATGATGATACATGTAGATGGATTAAAAGTAATTTTAACATATAATTATTCTGTTGAGGCCAGTAGTGGCGAAAGGTCACATATGACTGTAAAAGCGACAAGTTGTTGGTTCGATTACCACTAAAGGAAATGAAATACTTAATATTGATATTACTTCGTTCTAGTGTTGAGGCAAAGCGTGGTGTTAAATTTCGTCACTCAAGACGTTGTCTCTAGAATTAGGATTTAAGCGTAAAGTGGAAAGTGAAGTGCCTTACCACTAGGCTCCCATTGTCTTCCATGCTACTTGCGGGATACAGCGTGAAACTAAAAAGAAATCATAGTAAGCGCTTAAAATGTATTACATTCATTATAATTGATGTAACATTTTATTGTTATTTACAAAAAATATATATAAATTACATATACGTAATTCGAATAAGCTGTAAGCAGCAAGTGATATTGCTTTTGGGCGTCGTGAAGCTCCGTTGACGGGTACACCGCATGAATGAACTGTTAGCTTCAGGTTGCCGCATAAATTACTTTGTAGGGTAACGATGTGCCCCTAAATACCGGGGTTAATGAATTTCGGGGGATGGGATAGGAGGTTTAATCCAAAGGTTCCTTACCATGTAGAGTTAATTTATAAAGTAAAGTAAGAAAGTGGTCATTTTTAGTAATATAATGTACATCCTATATTGGAAATGTTAATTAGCTTGACGCTGTATCCCGCTTACAGCAGGGTAGGCAGAGGGACTCTAGTGTTAAGACACTCCGTTTCCCATTTTGAGTGGCGGAACTTAACGCCGCGCTTTGCCTCGATACCAGAGCGGATAAATGAAAATATTAATAAATATTTTATTATTGGAATTGTACGTATCTATATATTTGTTTATGCATTTTTTTATTAATTTCCCGCTGTGGCAATGTGAGCAAAGGTAATCTACTGTTAGGACACTCCGCTCAAAATTTTCCGCCGAATTCAGGAGATATTGCTTGTCAACGCACTCAAACCCACACTTTGCCTTGACACCAAAGTGAAGAAATGAAAATATTAAATATTTCAATTCCTCGAGTGGAATCGAACCTGTCACGGTCACAGTTATACGCTTGTGCCCATGCGCTTCGACTACCCTCAACTGCCTCTCTTGTTTACCCATTTAAACTGTATACCATTAAACTTAGGTGTTTGTAGGTAGTAGGTACATATTACATGTTTTCTACTTCTATGTAGTCGTTAGGTTGTTAAAATTATTAATACAATAAATATCTGTATTATATATTTTTAATATGTAATAAATTCAAGCCATTTAAAATAACTACGTTCACTACTACTACTTTCTACTACTTCGTTCTTCGTTCTACTTCGTTCGTTCTACTTCTAACTACTACTACTTTATTTTTTTACTAGCTAATACACCGCGCCGCCCAATGAAAAACGTAGGCGGATTCAAGAACAGTATTTGAGTAAATAGGATATTCAAGATTCAGTCAAGATGCATTTTTTCAGTCAAGATAACATTTTTCCTTTGCCACATTATACAAAACTGAAAATATTTTTAAAAGATCTGGTCAAACAAGATAACGTTGGCTTCCGTAGCTTTTACGTAATAAAAATATGGGAACAAATTAGCTCGTGGAAAACAAAACACACAAACTTAGCCGGCGTACCTATAATGTTTGTCTTTGAAGGTAAATATTACACAACCTACGTCAGCATCGACTCGAACTTGTTTACATTCCTAAAAGGTGCTTAAAAACTGTGTATTATCTTGTAGAATATAAATATATCTTTAGTAAACATATAGTAAGTAAATATTTAAGGCCAGTCGTGGCAGAAAGTGTGACTGTAAACATCACAGGTTGTGGGTTCGATTAACACTCGAGGAAATGAAATATATATTTTTTTTCTTTTTTTTTTTTTCTTGAGGAAATCCCTTTACGGATACA
>DWAO01004415.1:0-12848 GCA_018230605.1 Heliconius congener
TAACAGCGGAGAAAAGATAATAATCCATCCTCCAAACGGAAATCGAACCTACAACTGTCACATTTACACTCCCACTGCGTCACGAAGTCCTCATAAAATTTGAATATACCTTGACTATGAAAATTCTTACGGAAGCAGGCAACACCGAGGCTAGACGGTAATAAATGAAAAAAATACACATCGTTATTATACCGTTCGCCCTCTAACATAATTTAGTGAAACAAATCTAAAACAAAACAACATGAATAATTCAGAGTAAATGATAAATGATTTACCTGACGATAGATTCGACTTAAGCTGTATCCGACGCGCATCAATCAAACCGTGTATTTGAATAAAATAATTGTGTATAGGGAAATCTAAAATTATATTTATTTAAAATATTATAAATCTATATTTATTATAAAAAGATTATTCGCTGTGTCCCAAATCTTACCCGAATTCAATTTTCCAGATTAAACATATATGGAGAAATCTATAATAACGATATAAAAAAGTATTATATATTTTTTTTGTTTAGTCTTTCATTTTCCGCTCATCTATTGGCATTGCATAACAGTTAGTAGGACTTCATTCATATATCCCTTCGCTAGAATCTATTAAGAATTACGATTAATTTTATTTACATTTTATAAGTTTAAAATTGTTGTAAGCCGAGTCTAACCTGATAGTAGTTACTTTTACTTAAGGTCTCATCAGGAATTTATCTATCAGCATCTCTCATCTAGTTGGCAATACAAAAAGAACGGAGAACTATGTTAGAAGCTGTAAAGGATACAGATAAAAAAAATATAAGTTTAAAATCATTTAACCAAACCAAATCTGATGATTATCTCATCAATAACCCATCCTCTCAGTTCTCTCTTTATCTCTATCATTATTAAAACGTTAGAGACGCCTGTGCATTGAAAATATCTCAACGTAACATTTGCATTTATAATTAAAAAAAAAACGTTTTGCGTAAATTCTATATTTATTATGATTTTTTTTTACATTTTTATATGTCATGCATGTAATATGTGATTCCACTTATTTTTTTAGAACATGTATAATTTGAACTTAATAGTTTCTATTTGAACAATAGTAACAGTATTAGATAAAAAATCATATGACACACTAAATGTATTTTTATTAAAAGTACCAATTCATAAAGAATCAAAAACTGTAACATACTTTTATGAGTGTAGTTTTAAGATTAATTTACATGGGGTTCAAAGTGCTTCGAGGGTGAAGTCCGAGTTTGTTTACATGAAGGGATGATAATTTGTCATGCCGGCGGCGCTATGTCGGATGCATATCGACGCCTTGTCTTATTTTTCTGTACTTTTTGCCCTAATCGATTTATTTTATAATATTGATGAGTTTTACGTATGGTATTAGTTAAAAAAATAAAATAGATGTAAAAATACAGAAATACAAGCTTAAGCATGTACTTAACGTAGTCTGTAATCAACTTTATGAAAGAAACAAAATTGTCTCTCCGTTTTTTCAACTGCCTAAAATATGTAAAGATTTCTAAAACATTGTTTATTATAACAATTAAAAAGTTATAAATCCTTATACATGTACATGTTAAATTAACATATTGATTTATTGTTTTAAAATCCTTCACCAGATTTACCTGATAACAAAGTATTGTAAACTCAAACGATGCTATATGCAAAGTGCATCCCGTAAACGCACTATTACCACTATCCATCAACTTACAAGGAAAAATATATTTACATACAAATAAAAACATATAACAAATACACAATATATGACATATATACATATATTAGTAAATATCAGTTGTCCAGTTGATGAAATAGTGAATTTGAGGCGACCGGACGCCTGGCGACGCGACGCGGCGCCGCGCCGACGCACCGCCTGCCAATCTGAGATCGCAGGTAGTTCTACATTATACTCGCAGTGTTCATTGTGTATATGTTTATGTTGTGTTACAATTGTTAAATTATTTTATATATTCAAATTATTCTCAAATGGCGCTCAGGGCGTGGCGTTGAGTCCCGCCATTTAACACGCTATGTCACTAAACTCATGTAGCGCACGGGGAACGGAGTATCTTAACTCTAAGGTCCTTCTGTCTATCCTGCTGTGTGGGAAAATCGTGAAGTTGCTTCTGATGTAACTTAATTATGATTAACAAGCAGAAAACATAAATAACTAAAATTTTAAGTTTTCAAATATTTACAAATATCTTCACATTTTTTATATAATTTGTTTTTATATGTAATAGTATTTATAATTTTCGTTCATTCGAAACAAAACATTATAATATTACATTTAATTTTTTTACAACGAGAAAATTCTTCCCGACACGTTATCAAATAAAATGAGATATGGTACGACTATTTAAAAATTATTTAATTTTACAATATGCAATTAAAAATATCTACATATTATTTTTTTGTCTCCTTCAGTCGTGAAACAAGAAACTTTATTTTAATTCATATATACATAAATACCACATCATACAATCGATTGAATAATTGGTCATATTTTGATGGGGTTTCCTGGTGCTAAAACCGAATTTTTCATACAACACATAGGCTACATGGAGTCTCGGCGTGACGGCGACGCGGCGCCGCGCGGACGCACCGCATCGCCTGCCAATCTTAGATCGCAGGTATTATTTTATACTTAATGCTATTATATTGTATTGTAAATTTTATTTTTTTTTTAATTTAAAGAAACGGAGAAAAAAACGAACACTGAATTTTTTTTCTATATATTATTTTATTTTAAGGTGGTGTAGATTCCTAATTTTTTTTATTTACTTTGTCTTAAGACTAATAATCATACTTTATGTCTCAAATTATATTGTTATAAATACGGGGAATTACAAAAGATAAAAAATTTAAAATTGAGAATAAAAAACGATGACTCTACATATAATAATATTTGAGATGACTCTATAATGTTAAGAAGGCACCAGATCGAGGCACTTGATACAATTTAAATATTGATGTAATAATAACACTGTGTATAAAAATAAGATTAGTCTCAGAGATTATCATAAACAAATAAGGAAAGATCCCCATAAACAAAAGCTAGGAAAAAGCCTACCGGCTGGATGATAAGATTTCAACGAGTATCGCGGCTCGCGCACTCTTATAAGAAAAATTGTATTTTATAAAATAGTGTTCGTTTTCTTATTCAGAACAGTTTCTTAGTCTACAAATATACCTACTGTTTTGGTATAAACTATTGCCTATATTTCAACTATTCTTAAAATTATACATATTGTATTGTAATTAACTGTGTTAAATTCATATTGTTGGCATAAGGTTCAATCTCAGGAAAAATTCCCTAGATACAAAGATTTTTGGTATTGTTGTTGTTATAATTAATTTTTTTTTTCTTTTAGAGTAGACATGAAAAAGACTACAAAACGATTTATCGCTGAATGGGGCCATTCAAATATTACGTAAGCAATTTTTTTGCTATTATTGACCTTTACAGATATAACTTTTACTGTATGATTTAGGTTATAAAATTTATCAATAAATAATTTATTAAATTAGTAGTGTATTAATTACAACCGATGCATGTTGTGGGTATTGATAATACATAATTGACAAATATGTAAATTGTGTCAAATAAGATAGAATTTCTTTTATTCCCCGCCGAAATTCTATTTTTGACTAAAAAAATCCTTTTTAAATATGTAGCAAAAAGTCTTTTGACTTTTTTCACGAAACGCTCGGATGACATACAAGCTAGAATTCGTCAAAATAATTACAATGCGATTCTTCATAGTCAACTCAACAGACTCTACTTATACTGTAATGGACATAACAATAGGTGCTACGTCCATTAGAGTTTACGTTGAGTTTTTGAACCTACTGCTTACAAAGTTCCTATATGGTTTAAATCAAAATAAGGCGATTATACACTTCTTGTAAACAAAATTATAAAAGAAAAATTTCAAATTTTGTCGCTACAACTAAATTTACACAAAATACATTATCTGAAGTTATTTCGAACTTTTTTGTATAGTAATGTTGTGGGTAAAAAATATTTATAGAAGTACTTAGCTGAGAGTAAACTATGAAACTACTGGTATAATATACATTTGAATGATAATCGTTTAATAAAATACGGTTATAACTATATAAACAGTAAGTGTGTATGAAAACTATACTTATTTAACAATATATCATTTTAAAGACATTTTATAAAAAGAAATCAAAGAGAAAATACCATGACTTAATAGTTAGAGGCTCTATGTTTATGTTAGAACGTGTAGGGTGCCTTAGAAAAAGTTTTTTAACTAAATATATACTATTGATATCGTATTTTTTTTATATTTTTGGATTTATATTGAAAATTGTGTTAAAGTCAATTTTAAAGTCAAGTTAAACGATATGGCAAAATATATCGATTTTTTTTGTAATATATTCCCAATTAGGTACATATTCATATGGCCTACACAAATATAACACAATATAAAAGCACTACACAAATTATTTAATATAAATTAGTTTAAAAGGTATAATTAGTATTTATTGTTAAATGTAGAGCACTACTTATAAAACTAAATATCTAAAGTAATTCTAACCTACAAATTTGACTATACAAATAACAACTAAGAGAAATAACATTTATATTGTATTAATACCTGTATATTGTATATCAGATAAACACTAAATCCATAGTAAATTTCATTCACAGTTTCAAGCATAAATAGAGGCGCGCGGACAAATTCGCGCCATTCCGTACAAGACATCACGACGTGCGGCCATGTTGTTAAATTGACCTTATAAACGTGAAAACTAGACGATAATATTAAAAATAAAAATTAGTAATAAAAATATTTTTAATATGTCGTTAAATAATAAAAATATTTTATATTATAATTTTATGGTACATGGATATTAATAAATCGATTGACTTTTTTTTTACAATTGTTATGTGGACTGTAATCGTTGATTGGAAGTTAAAGTAAATGCATACGGATGGCGGCCGATGATTTAGGTATGTTTATAATTAAATAAAATATTTATGCTATGTTATATTTTATTTTATTGTAAATTCTTTTATTGTCAATAAACATATATTTTTTTAAGTTATTTTTTAGTTTTTTTTTATTTGCCATTACAAAAGTATAAATAAATTATTTAGAATTTTATCCCTTTAATTCAGATTTTAAATGTTATGTTTTTTTTTGATATACTGCATTTAGCGAAGATTGCAAGAGTATTAGACTTAAGACAACAACCCTGCTTTACACTACATATTTTTAAGCATATTGCAATAAAATATTTTTAAAAGTAAATAATATATTAGATAGAGGCAGAGACATTTCGATTTCCACTCGATGAAATCAATTTTTTTTAATATTTTCCCTTCTTCGCTCTCGTTTCGAGAAAAAGCGCAGTGTTAATTTCTGCCGCCCAATACGCAATACCTCCAGAAATCGGCGGAAAATCAGGGGCGGGCGGTGCGTTAACACTAGACTCCCCCTACCTAACCTTCCTAAATGCATAAAACTGAAAAAAGTACTTCTCTTTTTCTTATCTCCCGCTCTCTTACCCTTTATGAAATAATATAAATAACGTGATTGTATAGTTAAGAATTAATAATAATACTAATATAGTAATTTACTTTTTCAATATAACTATACTACACTTTTGTATTATGACATTGAATTAACATAAAATTCTTGAAAAATAATAAAAAAATGTGTAATCATAACTTGATGAAAAATTAAAAGTTTATAAAATAATTATTTATAGTAAATTAGGGTTTAACGTCAACGTGGCAAATATGACGATTATTTAGTTTTAATTATTCCTAAAATACATAGTCGAGTCAAACTTACGTAAGCTACATTTCAAAACGTGACATTAAAAATTAAATTTTTCAGTAAAATATTACAGTAGAATGATACGGCACTCCACTATTAACTTTTCTATAAATACACTACAATGAAGAATATATATTTATTTAATTATACAATATTTGTCAATTTTATTTTACAGCGCCATCTAGAATAAAACTGTAAAACTAGGTAAACTAGCACTCTTATAACTCGTCACATACATAGGTTGCAATATATTAATACAAATAAAATAATTTAAATTTATTAGCTCATAACTTAAAAAAATCTTTAGATTATAACAAGATTTAGGATACAATAATTATGAATCTTGTACATTACTTTTTTTGTAGCTTCACGCTGTATCCCGCAAATAGCAGGCGTAAAACGCTCCGTTACCATTAAGACACTTCCGTTCCTCACTAACAAAACTGAATTATAATGAAAGACTAATAATTTAATGAATTTATTTTTACAATTCATGTACAGACGTAATAATTAATAATTTTTATTTTTAACCCACTATCTCAAAAGCGACGATTACCGTACTTATATATTTTTTGTTTTTATTTTACTATCACAGAAGAATCGAAACAACTTTTATGGTTACAAATTTTATGACTTCTCGATAGCTTAGTTTGATTTTTACGAAAAATATTATCTACTTCTTATTTATTTACTAATCGTTTTTTTTTAACTTATGTTTGTAAAAATCATCATAGTATTAAAATCTTATCAATAATATTTATTGATATTTAAATTTTATTTTTGATCTTAATATAAAAACAAAATATTTTCTATAGTCAAATTCGAAACTAAAACCACCAAGTGCAGTGAAATACACCTCGAATGTGTCACCATATCGTCAAGTTCAATGAACATACATAGAACAAGATGGAATGATAAGATGACTATAGATCTAAATAAAATGAGATAAAAATTACTAAATAAATAAATTATACATAACACACAAAATGATGAATGATGAGATACGTACAAAAGCGAAACATTTTTATTTTTTTATAAATCGCTAATTTAAACCAATTAGCTATCGTTATTTACATCAAAGAAGTCTAGTCTACAGTCTGTTTAAAACATTTGTTTAATAAAGCCATAAATGAAGCCGTCGTGGCGCAGTGGCACAGCGTCTGACTTCAAACGTGGCGGCTGGGGAGTTCCTATTTCACTCGGGGAATAAGTGTTTTCATTAGGCAGTAGATAGGGAGCGTGAAGCTATAGAAAAAATATAAGGATTTTTTATCCGCTTAGATAAAAAAGCAGTATACATTGTATATCTTGCGTGGTATATTAATAAAACAAAAATGTTGGTCGTTTATTCCCATCTTTCTTCTCTTTAGGAAGCCCACACTTTGCTCGAAAATGGCAAAACCCAAAGCCACATTCTTACTACACATTTATACTCAAAATAAAACAATATAATGAATAAATAAGAATAAAATAATAGCCTTAGAATCCCAGTACATGACTTGAATGTTAAATATAGTAGCGAAATATTATGTTTTATAACAGAAGAAGAGATGATAAAAATATAAATACAATAATTCCGCCAAATGGGAATCAAACCTTTATATTATTTAACTATAAATATTTATTTTCATTTTGCAATGTTTTATCATTGATTTCTTCCTCGTCTTTGAGTATATTCGATTATTGCTACGTTGATAATAAGATATAGGTTTACTTCAGTATTTAAAATGCATTACCGAGTCGATTTCTATATTTTAAGTAAAATAATGGCCAGTTAAACCTTAATTAACGTCTGTGGGGGCGATTTTATTAAAGAATTAAGATTAGAAAATAGTTTTTTACGAATAATGAACATGAATAGGCGAGACTTAGTAGTTTTTAGGATTATTAAGTTAAAATCCGTTAAACGTAAATAATCTACCGTCTATGCGACTGCTTATAACATTTTTAACAATTTGGTCAGGATATTATTTGAAGCTAAGTTTTAATTAAAATATTTATTTATGCTTATTTAAGGTCTATTATATAAATATAAATATATTAATATAATATAAATTGACTGTTTATTTAGAGTATATTTAGTTTAAATTGACTACTCAGCTTCACGCTGTATCCCGCACACAGTAGGGAAGGCAGATTAAACCTAGTGTTAAGTCACTCCGTTACCCACTTTCCGCCGGGTTCTGGAGGCATTGCGTGCTGAGTGGCGGAAATCAACGCCGCATTAACTACTCATTTAGGGTATATTTAGTGTAAATGGAAATCTATGAGTGGATCATTTAGTTTTCAATTAGAATTAGACTAGCTATCAGATTGGTAGTTTTTGTTGAATGAGCTCAATTTGTAACGGCAGCGCTGACTTTGAGTCCAAAGGTGGGAGAGATTCGGTATTATCTCGCACTGTTATTAATAAGACAGACATACGTTTGTCACTTTAAGGACAGTTAATCTTTAATTGACGACGATACACGCGATCATGACGTTATCTATGGTAGCTCAAGCTCCAGCCAGATATATGAGTGAAGTATGCTGTACTAATATTTTAAGCACATTTAAGGGCTATTTAGTGTAAATTGCCGTCTATGAGTGACTTTATTATATTTTAAATGAGAATTAGTCTAGATATAGGTTAGATTTAGGATTTGAATGTAATTTCTGCTCAATGGTCGGGTGGTGGGGCCTCGACTCTCGAGATGAGAGAGATTCGGTGTTATCTAGCAATGTTATTTATTAGCTGATGCATGTCGCCACTCGCGCGCGCATTCCGCCTAGCCGCCAAACAACACTAGCACGTCTAACCAGATGTGCTGGACGGTGGTAGGTGGAAACTGGAGTAGGATTGACGTTTGTTTTTTTGTATCGAGGTAAGTTTTTTTTTTTGGTTTGTTTTAGTGAAGTTTGTTATTTTTTTTTAATTAAAATTTTTGATTGTTAGTGAGTGAGTGAGTGAGTGATAATAGAAGGGTGCGTGTTGAAAATAAAAAAAATATAACTATTTAAATTTACTGTTTTATATGGTTAAGTAGTTTTTTATTTTATTATTTGGAACTAATTTGTCTATTTTAAAACATATTAAAATACATAACCATAAAATATATATTTATTATAATCATAATGCATTTTAATAAACATAATACAAACATGAAACTAATTGCAAATTAATCAAAAATCAATTACATTATTACATCGAATTCTAAACTAAGCATCACATAGTAACAACAAAAAAATGTGTCTCCCAGAGGTCACTGTCTATTATTCACCATATATTTTATAATCAGACAAAACAACCGTGTATCGGTGGCGCCGCACGCACACACGCGCGTACACCTGACGCCGCCGGTGGCGCCAGTCTCCCCCCGCGAGCCCCACGCTGTGTTGCCAGTGTGGGGAGTTAGGGCAGATTTAAGAAGTTACTGATGTGTTTGGAGTATATGTTCAATGATGAATAATGTTAAAAATGATATAGGCTAATGGAATTAAATATAGAACTTCTTTAAGCCGTATAATTTCGTAAACGCATTATTATATTTTATTAATGTTGAGAATAGTAATCGGAAGTATTATTTATAATTTAAATTGCTTTGATGTATTTTTAATTATATTCAAAATTAAAATATTTATATTTGATTCATATATTTGAACTTCAATTACATTACACATATCACTGCAGTGCATATCACTCTTAAAGTAAAATAAAGAACTAAAGTACCATAAAATAAATTATTTAATTTAGTTTATAACTATTTTAAGTAACTAAATCACGTACAAAAGATAATATTCAAATAAGTGTACATCAAAATTCAGAACCAAATACAAAGAAGTAGGGAAAAGAAGGCACACATATGTCGCCACCCGCCACCGTCCACCGTCCACGGGCAGCGCGGCCCGACAACCGTCAGTCGGCACTCCGCACGCGACCCGCGATGTCGTGTCCTTGCGACTCGTGACGACGACGGCATGTGATGTTCCGGAGACGCGCGCTGCGGCGGCGGCTGGCGGCGGCCGGGGCGCCCTCCGTGCCGGACGCGCAGCTGCGCCAGATCGCGCGCGCGCTCGACGCCGGGCCCGCCGCGCCGCCCTGCGTGCCCGGCGCGCCCGCGCTGGCCCTCGCCGCCGCCCGCACCCGGTACCCCGAGCTGCGCGGCCTGCACGAGCTGCGCCGCCTGCCCCTGTGCTCTGCTGCTGCCACCTGCTGCAACCCCTACCACTACAGCCGCCTGTGCGAGCCCGGTACGACAGTGTTATCTTAGTGTTGCCGCCAGTGCTGCAGTAGCAGTGCGGTGTGGCTGAGGCGGCCAGCCACCAGCCACCCCCCGAATGTAAACACACTATAAATAGACACTGACATCAGCCTCTAAGAGTGTGCATGGAAAGGTCACTGATTCCGTTCCTCGTCCGTAGCGTTGCACGCCGCCTCGGCAAACGTTCGCTAAGTCGTTCAATTATCAAAACTACTTTCTTATCGTGCTCAAGATAAATCTACATACCGAATTTGACGGTAGTGCGCGTCGCCGCGTCGCCGTGCGTCGTGCGGCCGCGCCGGTCGACGGTGGATACTAATTACAGCACGGCCGACGAGTCGTGGCCGCCATAAAGTTAGCTTTTCTGGACGTTTGCGCTTTGTACACGGAAGCGGAAGCAAATAATGAAAAGTAAGGAAAATACTTATATCAAATCTGCGCAACCGTTCAGCTAAGTACAGGATGGGCGCGAGGCGTTGTTTTGGTGTCGGTAGTAACGCGGATAGATCTACGGGCCGGCTGGCGCCGGGTAGAGTGGCGTAGGTGAAGTGCTAATCTGCCGTCGCGAGGGTCACTCGTTCGATAAGTAGACAAGGTCACGGCGCTGGCGCCGCCGTGCCGCGACTGCCGACGCCGGCGCGAGGCGCGACGCGCGCGCAACCCGTTAACTTTTTAATTCGCAATGGCGGCCGACAGCCTTTAATACCTTCATCAATTTAGATGCTTTGAAATGTATATTTATAAATAATTTCCGTATTGAATCCGAACAACATTTCAGTACATGCTTTTTTTTGTTATTGACGTTGCTTGTGAAGGTAATTTAAAATATTTTCTTGTTTTATATCATTTAACAACTTCAAGTTAACCATTTTGTATAAATTTATTACACTCTGCGTACACGTAGTAACCCGTTCTAGCGTGCAAGCTACTTTTATCCCAATATTTATATAAAATTTGGTAATATCCGTCCGTGACATCGCCTACAGCCACCCACACGTTCTACCGCCGTACTTAGGAAGGTATGTAGGCGTGTTCACAATGTCGGTTAGCATATTAATTAAGAAGAAAGCCACTAAATATTTAATTTTAACTAGTAAATGTGATGTACCAATGAAGCAATGGCACTAACTGATCTAATAAAATGAATTGATTGTTAGGTTCTTATTAATTGCAATATTTTTTTTCCTATTTAATTCTTAACTTGTAATTGTACGACACATAATTCTGCTATATCCTACATCTGAGTATAATTTCCGATATTTATAAAGCAAAGCAGGATGTGTTTTTATGTACACTGTATTTCCATATCCGTCATGGCGCCTGCCATCTTAACAACCGTTGTCCACGAAACAAACTCATTTTGTAATGCTCCAAAAAATTATTTTTCTACCATTTAAAGTAGATTTTAGTTATTGCTAATTTTCACCACGAGACACCAATAAGCATACAAAATCAATCGTTTCTCACGAACCGTTTTGGTTTAATGGGCATTAAAGTTAGTTTAGTCACGTATTTAAAACCATATAATCGTTATTTGACAGAATGTGATTTGTATTAAACGTGTATGTATTGTCTTCTCTTTATGTTTTTTGTGCATTTTATATATCTCAAATCTGTTTAGGTCTATCTAAAAATATAAAATGCCTATTATTGTCTAGAACTTTACCTTTAAAAGTGATCGCTGCAAGCAATCTTTGGAATTTTACTTTAATGTATTTAATGTATTTACTGATCCATGCTTTACATTTAATTTTCTCACAAAACAATCACTATTTTATACTTTCTTATAACACTACGTATAGAAATACTTGACATGTCAATCCAGTTTTCCCTCCATTTTTTTTACGAAATATATATTTTTTTATAAATAATATTGTAATGTCCAAGTCAGTCGCCGTAACAGCTTTATTAATGTACAGATAGTAGTATAATTAATTACGTAAATTAATATAGAAGCGTTTATAAAAAAACTTGAATACTTTAGATTAATGTTTGTTTACATTTCTAACATCCTTGTGTAATGTCTATTAATTTTCGCTTTCTATTGAGTTTTATACGTGATCGTGTTTTTGCTTACACAAATTTAACTGAATTAGTGAAAATACACAAAGGTATCGTTTTCAGAAGTTTTTCCTGTAGACTTTTTTTAATAACAACACGTCTCAATGACATAACCATACAAGCTTATTATAGATTACTTGTTTAATACTCCAATATATCATTCAACTTTACAGACAGATACTTTACACTCTCTTTAAAGCAAACTTTATAAATGATTGCCATTATTCAAAAAATCGCCGCCGTTTTAATATGATTTATTCTCCATTTTAGGCTTTAACTCGCAACTAAATAAATGATCATGTTTTATTCTTAAGTCAAAATAACTTGCCCATTACTGGTCGTAATTGCAGATCAGGTTTTTGCGGGCATACCGCGAGTTCCTAAGTTTATTAAATTCGTCCCCAATGTTGTGGTGGTGCAAAATTTTATGTTAATTCTTCATCTTATATGGTATAATACCATGGATATTCATGGGACTTGAAAATACATGGCTTTATTATTTTAAAAAGCCTTCATTACCTTGAACAGGTTATAAATAACTAAATGTAGTTTATATAAAGAAGATATAAAGTCAAGGTTAGAATGGCAATTGTCAAAATGACTGTCACTGAGTTAACCAAAAAAGAAATGTATACCAGTATATAATAAAGTCCTAGTCTCGATCATAAAATGTAAAAATATTATACATAAAGACGCTGAAATAAAACTAAAATTACAAATTTTTAAACAATCAC
>DWAO01004416.1:0-12846 GCA_018230605.1 Heliconius congener
ACTAGGTTCCCTCTGCCTACCATTCTGTGTGCGGGATACAGCGTGAAGCTGATTTATTTTATCCTATACTCTTTAAAAGGACATGTGTAATGCATGTCATAAATAAGTCCATATTTTACTAATGTGTATGTCAAAAAAATTATATGGAAAATATTTTTTTAAACAGGATATCTAAGGATTTTTTTAAGACTTCACCAGCAACCAAAAGATAGAAATGATGTTTTTAGTTTTACATTAAAATGCTACAGATAATCCAACTCATATTTTAATAATGCTTTATGCATACAAGCAAGGTTGGATTTTTCATGTATTTTAATATTTTACTTAAGCTTAACTTAAGTTATCTTTCCACTGTACCCCTGTAATCAGGGAGAACAGAGCGCCAAATCATTATCAAATCCATAAATGTGTAAACTGGCTAGTTTTATTAATTTTATCTGAAGTTGGTTTTCTGTTTACAGTATGTACATACATCTGAATAAACATGAACTTTTTTATTAATAATTATATAATAAGCAAGCTGAATAAACAAAAAATATGATATTTTGTATAGCATTTATTTTTAAACAAACAAATGTGAATTATCACCAGATGTGCACTCAATTTGGATATTGTTAAAAGTTGGGCAGCTCTAGGTAGGTAGGTAGGAAAGTAGGTAGCTCTTTATAACATTGATTATCAAATAAAAGATGATACCATATATAATATAATTATATTCCTAAAAGGTTGTTGTATAGGCCTATCTGGTTAATACTTTTTTAAACGATACACTTCAATAGAATTCAACCCAAATATGGTTATCTTTCACAGAGACAAAAAGATCCATGTCAAGAAACCCAATATAAGAGAAAAAGAAGAAGGTGAACATGAGACATGATCTCTGGAAAGTCTCTTGGTGTTCTTTAAAATAAGTTGACACATTTCAAAATGATCAAAAATACACAAATGAAAAGAACAGACAAATACACGAGCAACAAAACTTTGTCAAGCATAATACAGAAAAAAGAAGGAAAAATGCTAATGCAAATGGAAAGTACCTTTTTATTTGTAATGCTGTATGGATAAAATATAATGTGTTAATTAAAATAAATTATGTATTCTTTTATTGTTGGTAAGCATTATGGAAATAAGAAACATGACAGTTGTGGGTTCAATCTTCAGGGGTATTATTTTCATTTCCCTGCTCTGCCAAGGTGAAAGAGCAATGTTGAATTCCACCACTCAACACAAAAAATGTCCTGAAAATTGTGAAATGCAATGTTCTGACATTAAGTTCTCTTTGAATATACAAAGGATATAGCATGATGCTTAAAAATCTTTTATTTTAAAATTAAGCCATTTATTTTTTTATGTTTCATAAGTGTGAATGTATGGCAATTAGCAATAAAATAGAAACTTTTTAAGTTTTCTTAACGCAGTTATCAATTACAATTACAAAAAAATACAATTTGCAATTGAGATGAAATTTATAATAATTTTTGTAGACAATTCATAAAATTCTTTTACTTGTGAGTTACAAACATTTACATATTTGTGTGATTTTTTTTGGTAATATATCTTCAAGAAGCCACTCAATATCCACTATACATACTATGAGTGAAATCCTATTAAAATCTGTAATCCTATGAAATATTTTGTAAGAGTTATTACAGTATTGATGAAATAGACCTACACTACATCTGTATATTTATTATTTATCCCTCGATTTATAATCATGTATATTTCTTATAATATACTAAAAGTAATTGATTTGATAAATATTTTTGATTATATGTAAAAACAATCACATATTTTATAATATTTTGTTTTTAAGCAACAAAAATAAATAAATTATATAAAGTACAACTCTTAATGTTCTATTTAATATGTTTTTTTATAAATAATTATGAAGTGTGTAAAACATTAATATTATATGTAATAAAGAAAATTATTAAATATTGCCTTTAAAAAAATCTATAAACCAATTTATCAAATAACAATATTACAATTATATTTCTTAATAGTGTGATAACTTAATAGATACATACACCGTCAATATCAAAAAAAGTTATATATTATATTATCATAGATTCAAAAAATGGCATATTCTGGTCGTTTATATTTTACTCTTTATATGTAATGAAACTTGACATTCAAATGAGCTAGTTTTATAATGATAACAAAATAACTTACAAAATCATATATTTTTATTATTTCGCATCAATGGAACAATTATTTACATTCTATATACATATTGTGCAAATATTTAGTTGTAAAACTAAATACATATAGAATAAAATATAAGACAAAAATGTTGCATATTTTTGACGTTTATGTTTAATTTAATCCTTCGCCATTTTCGTTACTTACGCTTTTTATAAACGTCAAAATAATTCCTCTTGTGCAAGACAGACACGAAATAATATTAACAGTGTTGTTTTAAATGCATGAATATAAATAACAGAGAATTTATTAGCTTGCTTGCAGTATAAATATCGGAAAAGGTCAGCTTACCACTACATCGTTGGCACCCGCTGTCACGGCTTTATGGTCTGGGTTCGTTGGATGATCCTTAATATGGTTATACAGTACTTTTGAGTCGTCTGTCGAATTGTTAGTTAGATTTTTATCCGGAGCTTTTGGTTCCTTATCATACTCCGGTGGAGGAGCCATCTTGAAGGAAGAGCAGACAGATGACACAAGTCTTATGACTTTTGCCCACTGAATTCACTCTATTTCTTTAAACTATGTACACAAAATCAACATTAAGCCATTTCTATGTCTGTTATACAAATTATAACTATAGTTCTTATATTTCGCGAAACCGAAGTCATCATTTTCGACGAGTTTGAGCTAACATTTTTACAATTATTTTAGCGATAATGGTGACTTAACTACATCCGCGCCCTCAATCCTAAGCGGAGAAAATTGGAATATTTTTTTTTCAGCCAGCAACACCAGTATCTAGTTTTTAATTTCAATGAAGAACAAAGTTATAAATTCAGTTAAGATATTATAAACTTAAAAAAAATAATGTAATCCCCTTTTATGCTTACAGCAACATTTATATTTACAAAAAAAATTAAATAAAGATAATATTCGTGTTTAAATTATTCTCTAATTTTGCTGCTGAGGATGAGAGATCAAAAATATGATGTCTATTTGGTTACATTTTACCATTCATTTAATTACATTAATACAGCTCATTTAAATATCGAGGAGCTTTTTTAGCGCATAATATTTTTAACTGTATCATGATATGCTTCAATAGATGTATATATATAGCTCTGGATAAGATTGCCATGTTTTAATAAACTCTATTAAATATTGTTTTTCGTGGAAGATGTAATATCAACATTATTTTCGCAATTACACTATTTTCATCATCCATCTCGAATTAAAAGTATAAGCGTCCGCCTTCATTCAAGTATTTTTTCAACTAAAATATTGCCACGCGCTCGCAAATATTATTGAAAATAATATTGTCCTCCCATATTGTCGTGGTAAAAACAGAATTTCTAGACATCTACAATAATATTGACCAATATTGAAAAACTGGCAACACAAACAATATTATTGACAACATTTTCGTATTTTATTGTATTTCGTATTATACCAATACATTTTATATAGGTATTAGGTACCATATTTCATTATGTTGATTAACAATAATATTCATCAATGACAATTTTATAGTACAAAGTATATTGGTTATTTATTGATATCGTATGTTTAGAAATATACATTTATTTTGACGTTTAATATTCATTTCAAAATGAAAATTGAATATATAAATATGTAAACCAATATTTTAAGCAACTTTGTTTTGTTCTGTAAAATTAAGCAACTTTATTGATGTTTTATTCGATTTGACAGGTGTAAACGTCACCGTAACATTTAGCGATTGGCTATCGGCATTTAGTTTCAATTTCAACTTTCATTCAGATGGTTTTTGTAGTCGGTTTGTGGGTTTTGTTGCCGTCGTATTCGTAATATATTTAAATTTTGTTATAATAAATATATCAATCAACTTTGAAGAATGACTGAAACAAAAGAAAACATTTTCTTATTCGTCCCCAATATAATTGGTAAGTTACTCACCTTTTATTGTGACCATGTTCTTACGATTTGCGTCATTGTTTACTATTATATTCCAGGATTCGGAAGAGTCATCCTAGCTATAATAGCATTTTATTTTATGCCGACCCATTGCATATTGGCATGTACATGTTATATTACATCGGCGTTGCTTGATGCCTTTGACGGTCATGCCGCTCGATATTTTAATCAAAGTAAGTGCTATGGCATCTTTTAATCCAATTACAATTTATTCTTAAATGTGTATTTCAACAGGTTAGTACCTGTTTTTGTATATTTCAAGTTATTTCGGGGATCAATGTTTATTTTTGATTGACAGTGAAATGCATTTCATTAATATAACGTTGTAGTGGGTTTTGTTTTAGATATTTATTAAAAATATATAGTATAAAGATCTACTAATATTGTAAAAATGTGAAAATTTGTGTGGGTGGTTGTTTGTTCCACTTTCAACAAAACTACAAAACTTTATAGTAATATAGCTTATACATCAGAATATCACACAAGCTACAATTTATCTAAAGTTTTTGTATGATTTGGCTATAATATAACAATAAGAAGCTGTGTTTCAGTTGCTAGTATAGTATAAAAATATTTAAATAATATATATATGTATTTATATATATCTATTTGAAATATAATGGATTATAGGTACCAAGTTTGGAGCAATGCTGGACCAGCTAACAGACAGAGCGGGGACTGCTGGCCTCATGATGACTTTAGCTACATTCTACCCAAAGTACACTTTCTGGCTTCAATTGTCAATGGCCATTGATATCACTTGTCATTGGATCTATTTGCACACATCAACCTTGCAAGGAAAAACCTCACACAAATTTATTGATATGTCTGAAAATCCAATAATGCATTTATATTATACCAACAAAAATGTTCTCTTTTTTATGTGTGCTGGAAATGAAGCTTTTTATGCGGCTCTGTATGTGATGTACTTCTATTCAGGACCAACAGGTATTTAGTATTTTAATACGCACAAATATTTGAGGCTGTTTTGGTGCCATTTGACAGCATCAGTAAATGTAGTTCTTGGTAAATCTTAGTGGGCTGATATAGAACAGAAATTGTCCTCTTAGGAAAATGATTATAGTTTAAATATATGTGATGTGTGACTGTAAAAACAATGGTTGTGTGTTTGATTTCCACTCAGGGAATGAATTATTTATTAAATTGTTTTTCTTGCTCTCGCAACAAGACAAAGCACTGCATAAAGGTTGATTTCAACAACAAGAATGGATTTAGCTTTATATTTGATTTAGTAATTTAAAAGAGAAATATGAATTAACAATATTTTTTATTTTTAAATACATTTATAATGAATTGTACATTGTATAATGAAGATACATTTATTTTCAGTGTTGGGAATGGGCTTGTTCAAACTGATAGCATTATTGTCTATGCCAGTAGCTGTGGTAAAGACGGCCATATCAGTTCTACACGGTATTGTTGCATCTGTCAACCTGTCCATTATCGATGTCAATGAACGAGCTGCCATAGCTCAGAAACAAAACAACTAACTTCATTACATCACATAGTTAAAAATCATGGGAAAATATATCTATGTAAGGCCAAATGAAAATTGATGTTAGTAAATTATTTAGGATACTAAGTATGCTCTTTGGACTTCTTCCAAACTATAAAATATTTTAATGTATTGACAAAAAAATCATGTACATTGAATTTATGTACACATCTTGCGGAATAAATATATTAATTTTTAATTTGGAAAACTGATTTTTTTATTAGCCTCTTGAGGCGCAAGTGGCAGAAGCATGCAACTGTAAATTTGTAGTAAATTTAAGTATACCTATAGAAGTCAGTATATTAAAATATTTATTAATCTACATTAACCTACTTTGATTGTTCTAATAACACACTATTTATTGTTGTTACAATATTTTAATAAGGCTAAATATTTAAATAATTGAAAAAGGTATTACTAAAAAGCACAGGAAAATAAAAGAGAGCTATATAGGTAAAATGTGTCAAAACCAAAAAATACGGTCGATATTAAATGGTCTTACAAAAATAGATAATGTGCAATTCCTATAGCTGATTGATTATTTTTAATGCTCTTCCAGAATAAATATTCCTTAACTCAGTGATATAACTTACATTACATGTATATTAGATATAAAAATTATGTTACATTTTTAAGTATTTATTTGGGTAATGGTTTTATTTTGAGGATATAAAATTGTATTAGTTATTAATTTAAATTGCATTGACTTTTGATTAATTCTCAAGTAAAATTCGATTTATATTAATAAATCAGCATTTATTATTAAAAAAATCTCAAAAATGTTTTGTTTTTATAGCTAGTTTATGTTTTTTATAGGCACTTTTTAGTGAATGATATTTTTAAATAACATTTTAATAAGCATCAATCATGTTTAATGCCGATTATTCTGTTAAGTACACATCAGTTATCTTTATTAGATGTAGCTTAAAATGGTGATAGTGTATCTCTTGTGTTTATCTTTTTTATTTCTTATTTCAGAATGAACGTTTTACTTCATTGAAAGTTAATAATTTTTGCGTATGAATTTGTCTAACTGGAAAACCAACTTGTTATAAAGTTTCAGAGGTCAAGTAATTATTTATTAAACATGTTTCATCAAAAAATATAAAAAACATACTATTCTAAAGTTATTGTCTACAAAGCGTAAGCTGAGTTTTGCATTGGTGTGAGTGAGTACAATTTTTTCATCACTAGTGCCAGAAAAAAGGTTTGCATATAAAATAAATTCAACATAAAAAATAGCACAATTATTTTCCATTATATCATTTAGAATAGCGTTGTTGACTACAATTTTTTTATAGCTTGGTCACATACATTTCTCTATTCTTCTACCGTGGCAACATTTTATTTTATTTTAATTAAATCAAACAAAAAATAAAATATTCAAGGTCAAATACGTGACGACCAAGAGGTGGGTGTAGTTACGTCAAATAAGGGATGTGCCGTGCCTTACGCCGGTAGACAACGAGCAGTATGCTGAACAGCCGTCGTCACACCTACACTATGTGTGTGTCTGTGTGCGAGTGGCACAAAGGCAAAGCTCAGCTTACGCCTCATGCACTGTAGTTGTGTAACAGTAATAGTTAAATATACTTTTAACTATTACTGTTAAATATACGTTTACATATATTTATAAGCATTTAATTTAAATTATTAATATTGATATTGTTTTATAAACTGTATGCTTGTTTCGTAGAAAGATATTTATTTGTAGTAATAATTGGAAACTAGTCAATGTTAAGCAACAAAATATTTTATTAAAGCACATACCAATTATAGTATATACCGTATTTCCTTAATAAATGTGATAAAAACGTTTTTTATTAATCCTTGAGTATGACGCTTAACGGGCATATTTGGGAATGGGCGCGTTAAGTACTGGACCTCCACAGAACGCTTTGTGTGGAAGTGAACTTTAATTAATTCTCGTAGGGATTGAACCCACGATCATTCCTTTGTAGACCACCATCTCTATGCACACAATAGGTGTTGGATAGTCATAGATCAAAGTGACTTATTATTTGACATTTTTTAATGCATATACTTAAATAAATATCAACCCATCATGCATTTAAAGAAAGAAATTGAAAATAAAATCAGCATATTTTTAGTAAATTTATTATATATTCTATTTAGAATAATGTTACAATACTTTTAATCAAGCTGTCAAAGCATTAGTTCAATACCAATGGAGATACAATATCATTGTAACTTAAAAAATCAAATAACATGCAAGAGTTGCACGAAAATAAATGTTAAAGATAAGTAAAGCAAATATTTGTGTAAATGTGAAAATAATATAATTAATTAATAATTTATTATTATCCTTTGAGGCTGGACATGCCAGCTCTCATGATTTCATCCACTAGAAGAAGGTTGCTAGCAATTACTGAACAGGAATTGATTATTTGCTTTTTAACAATATAATTGTCGTACACTCCCAGGTCAACTGGTTTGAAAGCTTCACCAGAGCTCAAGTCCAAACCAATCGGGTCAGGGCTTAAGCGAGACTCCTCTTGCAATTTCACAATAGTATCCTGAGCGTCAAATCCAGAGTTGACTGCAAGAGTTTTTGGAATAACCAGTAATGCCTCAGCGTACGCTTGGATTCCAAGACGGGATTTTCCTTTAACAGTGTCTTTGAATTTTTGAAGTTCCATGTTGGCTTTGATCTCGAAGGCACCTGCTCCAGGAACATAACATTTGTCTTCGATAGCGTTGTTGATGGCTCGGAGACCATCACGAACTGCGTCCTTGATCTGGGCCAGTGTGTGCTTGTTGGGACCCTTCATGAGAATAGTCACGGACTGAGGGTTTTTGCATTCCTCAACAAATGTGTACTTTTCTTCCCCAAGAATATGTTCGTACACGACGCCGGCATAACCCAAGACTTCTTCGTTGAGGTCTTCAACTGAGTTCATGGCTATACCGCCGCAGGCGAGGGCCAAACGCTCCATGTTACGCCTCTTAGCCCTACGCAATGCGATAATGCCTTCTTTGGCAAACGCGTCCAAGGAGAGAGGATCCACTCCCTTCTGATTGATCACTACAAACGTCTTGTCAGTACCATCGCATACTTTCTTCTTCAATGCAATAATCTGAAATGTTTTTTTAACATTTAATTATACTGTTTCAATTCTCTTAATCTGATTACGGAATAATATAAACTATATACAGTCAGTCTGATCAACTTTAATTCTTCTGGTAACAGTTACATACACTTTTGTGCATAATGGCTATGGGTGAAAAATATTATGAGAGCCTTAATAAAACAAAATCACCCTTGTAATGTATTTTAAATTTTACGTACATATAATATGAAATATCGCTCGTATCTGCGAAGGTTACCCAGATTGACTGTATATACGAGTATGTATATTTTTGTATTTTTTTCAGCTTCACGCTATATACAGCGCACAGCAGGGTAGGCAGAGGGAACCTCACGATAAGATATGTTATCTAGATTAATAAGAAGAACTCTCGAAGAACTCTTTGTCCTGCATTTTACGATAATTTTTGGGGGCATTAAGTGGCAGAACTGAGTGCCGCACCTTGTCTCCACACTAGAGCAAAAAAATGAAAATATTTCATTTTCCCGAGTGAAGATGGAACCCACAATATGTCGCATTTACAGCCACACCTCAACAATTTACAGGCTATATATTTTATGTATTTTATACATACAAATAATAGTGATATGTTATACATATGTACGTATAAATAAAATACATGTAGTATATTACCTGTAAGTTGTAAAAAGATGTCGATTAGAGTGTGAAAATGAAAATAATTCATTAAACCAAGTTAGTTCACAGAGTAAGCTGTACAGCTTCACCACAACGGCCAAAGTTAGAATAATTTAAAAAATCAAAAGCATGTTGATGTAACAAACACAATATGTATAGGTATAATATATTACCTTCTTAACTCTCTGGTCAATAAATTCTCTCTCAGCTGCCACCAACTTTTCTCTGTCCTCTGCTGACTTGTAGAAGAAGCCGGAGTTCACTTCCGTCTTTTCATATTCAAGAGATACATTACAAGTTAGAATGTAGGCATTCTCAACGCGTTTCGGCATATCAGGATGACGGGCACCATGGTCCATAACAATACCTATTAAACAAGTTAAATTACATTTTAAGATATGTATAAAATATTATAATGTGTTGGGGAATCTAGAACTAATGTCTCTGGACTCATGTACTTATTGTAGTATGTAATTTTTTTGTAAATTTAAAAAAATATTGTATGCAAGTTGATCCTTTGATAGTTTGTCCCAACACAGGGTCTGACTGGGTTCAATTTTCATTTACAGGATGAATGACCTTCATTTCCTCGCTCTGGCAAAGGGAGGGGTTGAGCCCTGCCAATAATATCTGGCAAATTGGCAGTGCATGGGGAACAGTGTTATGTAAGTTGTAACTAATTATAATAAATATCTACCTTTAATTAAAGAAGTTTCAGTAGCTGTCTTATGTTGCATTTCCATAAGCTCCACCATATGTAAGTCTACAGGCTTGCCCGGTGTACGGATTGCTAGTACTGCATCCACACAAGCATCAGTTAGTACGTCAGCTAAACTTGAATGTACCTGTAAAAATATTTTTATATATACATCTTGTCTCTTTTTATTATCTTTTTAACTTCACACTGTATCCTGCAAATAGCACAAGCTAGGTAGAGAAAACCTGAGACCCTAAGGTTAATAAAACACTATTTTTTCTGACTTTCTGCTGAATTCTTTAGATTTTCCGTGTTGAAACAAAGAACTCAATCACGCGCTTTGATTGAGCATTGTTTACAAAAGCAACGTAATGGAAATATTAAATAATTCATTCCCCGAATTGGGAAGTGAACCCACAACTGTCACGTTTACCATAGCACTCTTATGCCCCTGTTCCATGACAACCTCAATTAATATATGGTTTTTTAATAAATTGGGAAGCTATTGCAGCCCAGTGGCATCTCTGATTGTAAATTCAAAATGAGTTTCATTGAGTGTCATTCTCACTTGGGGGAATATTGTGTTTTCTTAAAAAAGACAAAAGACAGTGTCTTAACACATCAGTTCCCATTTGTCTACCCTAATATATAGAGGATACAGTGTGGAACAAAAACAAAAATATTGAAAGACTGGAAACGAACAAGTTGACACTATCTACTGATTTAAAAAACTAAAAAAATTTAGTATGTTGTGGTGCAGGAGCACAAGCGTGCCAGTTTAAATGTTGAGATCCTCCAATCAACACACAATTCCTCATGAATTTGGCAGAAAGTGAGGAATGGATTGTCTTAACTTTAGGTGCCCAGGTTCCTAGGTATCTACCCTGCTATGTCCGGGAAACACCATGAAACTATAAAAACAATAGCAGTTGCAGGATGTGAACTCGTTCCTCTTGGAAACCATCAATCACCCTGACAACTAAGTCATACATTATAATCTAGCTGTGTCAAAAATTCTTTTAAACTTGTTATTTTTTTGTTTATACCAAATATTAATTTCAAATCGACATTTAAAATTTTAAATATTACTCATTTAAACATTAGACCAGACCTTTGTCTTCAAAGAAGTTCTGGCAATATCTACAAGGTTTTCTCTTGTGACATCAATTGGAATTTTCAAGGATTCTAAGATTTCTAATGCCTTATTACGAGCAACATCAAAGCCTTCAGTAATAATTCTTGGATGCAAACCTAAAAAAAATAAAGTGATCAATACTTTTAATAAATAATAAAATTTGTCAGTTTTCTTTCCAGAGAGGCCCTGGAGAAATCAAGACAAACACTGCCTATCTAATGGATGATTCAAGATGGCATTTGGTTTGAATAATTTAGGTAATATAATCAAATTTATATAGTTATTATTTATATTTAAAAGAGTGAAACATTTAAAAAAATTATATCAATACCTTCACTAATATAAATATCAGCCTGTTTAAGAAGTTCGCCTATTAATAGCACTGTTGAAGTAGTGCCGTCGCCTGTTGCGTCGTCTTGAGCAGTAGAAGCGCGGGCAATGAGCGAGGCTGTGGGGTGTTGAATTTGCATTTCGTGCAGCAACACATTACCATCTTTAGTGATTTTAATATCACCTGATCCGGACACTAACCTTGGGGAGAGAAAACGAAAAATCATGTCTACTTATCGTGTTCTGTTCTTTCTTTTTCGTTTATCATGTTATGTTTTTTTATTATGGCGCTCCGTGCGTGCCAGTTGAGCACAAAATAACTTGGCCAATATTATGTCTACTAATAGTTAAATGCCGGCACTCGACACATGTTTTTATATCAGCCCATAATCAAAACAGCTTTAGTTGTAACAGTATAATTTTATAAGTAATTATAAATTATGTGAATAATATTTTGTTTTTCAATATAAAAAAGATTTTGAATAGTCTCAAAAAGATATAACTTACATTTTCATAGTGCCTTTGGGGCCGAGGTTAGTTTTCATGACATCTTGAATACCTTTTGCAGCGCTTATGTTAACAGCTAAAGCTTGTGCAGCTCTCGCAAATTCAGCTTTAGGGTTAAGTAAGCTAATTGCAGACATATTTTAAGTTTCTTTACAAAATCTTATAAAACAGAAAGCAAGTTTTAAAATTAGTGATCACAAAAAGTCACACTTTATGATTTCACAAAGACCACAGATTAAGTACTTTAGTTACTATTGAGGAGCACAGACAGCAAAAGTGCTCAAACAACGGTACGGTACGGTACTGTACTCGTGATGATGAGAAAGTAATATGCCAGTTGGCTGTTCCAGAACAGTTTTGGCCATATGAATTTACTGTGCTGAAACATGAATGAGTCATTTCAATTTAAAAAGAATTCATGTTAAATACTTATTTAGAAAACCTATAAAAATTTTAACGTAGTGGCTTTTGAACCCTCGCCTTTTGGAAACTGGCCAAGTGGTCTGATCAACTAAGCCGTTCTCATTAAGCTTCGTCAAAATTTTTACTCTTGTGACAAGTTATTTATATGATAACTGCTTAATAAATAAATTTGACATTTTGAAATGTTATTTCATATTTAGAAAAGAAAAATACTTACCTATTTAGAAAACGGATAAATATTTGAACGTAGCGGAATTTGAACCCGCGCCTCTTGGAAACCGTTCAAGCACTCTGACCAAGTAAGCCATACGTTCTCATCAAGCTACGTCGAAGTCGTTGTGGGTTCGATCCCCACTCGAAGAGATAAAATATTTACTTAAATTTATATTTCCAT
>DWAO01004417.1:0-12845 GCA_018230605.1 Heliconius congener
CCACTTTCTGCCGAATTCTGGAGGCATTGCGTGTTGAGTGGCAGAACTCAACTAACATAATTCATTCACTTTTCATTGTTCTGGTAAAGCGCGGCATTAAGATCCGCCACTTAACTCGCTATTCCTTGAGAATTTGGCGAAAACCGTCGAATGGACTATCTTAACTCTAGGTCCCCTCTGCCTACCCTACAAACAACATGAACGTAAAAATTATACAAATACATTCGTTGATATACTATTTTAGAAGTAGTGAGTGTGGAAATGGGCACGAAATGAATACTGTATTGTTTTTTCAATTACTTCATTCTTTTTCTATATATATTGTATTGGTTAATTAAGATTTTTAAAGATACTTTTTGTAAAGCCTGGATTATTATTAGTTAATATAGATATCTCTGTACTCATTTTGATTGAGTATTCTTCATAATAGAATGTTCGAGGTGTTAACCTTAAAATAACCACATTTACAAAAAATATATATATCGTCAAAGCGCAGTGTCTTGTGGTTTAAAACGACGGTTATGAGTTCGATTAACAGAATTTTAATTTTCTAGTTCTGATAAGAGGACAAAGCGCAGCGTTCTGTTACACCACTCATCACACAATATCGTGAAAGAAAAATATGTATAATATAAATTTTATACAATGTTACAGAAAAATACCAATTCAATTCGTCTGTTAAACGCCGCACGCGTCAACGGGTACTCCATAGTGACGTACCAGCGTCCCCTCAAGGCATCCGACAATTTGGACAAACCTATATACACCAATATCAGTCAGCCTATCATTTGGGCGGTGGGGCCGTTGAATTCGGAGCTAGAAGTATCTTATCATCATCATTTTCTTAAGGTATGTAATTATTTTATTAAAGTATGTTTATTTATTCGAAGCCGTCGAAATCTTAGTCGTGGCACAGACGTGTGAGTGTAAACGCGACGGTTGTGTGTTCCTATTCCTACTTGAGAGAATAAAATATTTTCATTTCTTCGCTCTGGAAACGAGGCACAGTGTGGTAGTCTGAAAAAAAAAACGATGTTCCTTATTTCGCCTTATTTTAAATGAATTGTAATATTTCTTATAACTAAAAACAGTATTTAAAAACGAAACTAAACGAAACTAGCTTCACGCCTTATCCCTCGCGAGGTAGTTAGAGAGAACGGAGCGCCACACTACAGTAGCAGTAACAGTATTTAAATTACAATTTAAATGTTCGTTAAACAATTTAAATGTTCTAAAAAAAATCTAATAAAATTTTTACCACAGGCATGTATATATGTAGATTATAAAACTCAACATGTAGTTCTGAGATCAATTTAAATACAAAAAAGAACATAATGTACTAGCTGGAAGCTAGCTGAAAAGTGACGCGTACTGATAATAACAACTAAATTTAAAAAAAAAACAGATTAATATTCCGTTTAGTAAATTAGATTAATATTGTTACTTATTTAATTGTAAAATTAAATTAAATAAGTAAATTTTATATTTTTCGAATTATTTAATTTATTTTTCAAATTGAAAAATATATATTATGTTCGTGTATTTTCTGTAAATTTTAGTATATTCATAATTATTTTTATTTGTGAAGATAGGAAGTAAAAATTTATATTAATACCTTATACGGTGAACTTTCCTATTGTTACAAACAAACCCCGACAACCGATTATGATTATTTTTTATTTTTTTAGAAAGGATACACTTCAAGGGTAGTTTGATGACAGTTTGGTTAGACTTTGATTATGGGATCCAATTAAAATTGAATTAATCGGTTTTTTTGTTACAAATTGTAATTATTAAAGTTGTGAAGTAAATAAGAGTACCTACCCACTAGCTATATAGCAATTTACTTCTATTACATTTATATACATTACATTTTGAGATTTGTATTGTGATTCAAATCCAATATCTAAAAAAGCAGTTAAAGAATTCAACAGAATGCACCAACCAAATAGTTGAATGCATAAAAAAATCCATAAAAACCATCTCACTATAAAATTTACTGTCCGTTAAACTCTATCAAATAATTTTAGAGCTAACTTTTTCCTCAATAAATTTAAAATTTTATTAATATTCTAATGGCCGCCTAAACCTTGTAAACTTTGCACTACTTATTATTCGTTTTTAAAGTAACTTCTAACGCTACCAAGCTGAAGCGCACCTGATGTCGAAATTGTTTTTGTTCAAGCCAATAAATAGCTTTGTGAATTTTAGCAAAGTATTGATTTCTCAATTTCAAACTTTTGTTATATAAGTTAATGAATAAATAGCAGTTGTGGTACAAAATTACAGCATCTGAATGTTAGCGCGATGGTTGTAAGTTCGACTCCTTTTCGAGGAACGAATTCTCGATTCAGAAAAGTGAAGAAATGAGTATTAAATTCTCTTGTTTCTATCATACACATCATGAATCTGAGAAATTAAAAAGATAATGATTATGGTTTCTATCTGCTCTGCTGTGTGCGGGATGCAGCGTGAAGCTGATTAATTTATTTCTATTAATATTTTATCCATGACGTTTTTGGCGAATACGAATCTAGTGAGATTATATAACAAAAACTTCTACTTTACACGTCCCCATAATAAAGAGTAGTAGTGACTGTATTCTCCACTATTCTCTTGTTACAGAGTTTTTGTATTTTTTATGTAATATTTTTTTTTCTTGTAGGGCGATAAATTCTTGGACTTCGGAAGGCCTCCATTCTGGAACTGTCCTATACCTGAAGACGATATGAAACCCGCTAAAGATGATTCTCATATTATTGAAAAGAATAAAGAAAATGTAAGTTTAACATTTATTTTGAAAATTATTTTTTTCTTTGTGGCCAGTGACGTGGGGCAGGGGCACAAGCTTGAAGAAATCAAATTAATATATATATTTTTTTCATTTTTGGACAAGAGTAACTCAGAAAACCTTGTAGGATCACTTTGTTTTCCGTCCGTCAACACCATTTATCTCGAGAAATTAAATCATTCTCAATTAAGTCACAAAAGTCTATGGTCACTTAAAGCGCAAACAAAATCAAGCTTCTAAGTCATCGCAACCCAAAGACACGTATTTATGCATCATTTTTAATGAAAAGGTCATTTTGTATTAATTTTATCGCGTCATCGAAACCTATAGGGTACTTCCTGTGTACCTATAGTTATAAATTTTTAGCACGAAGGGAGAAGTTACAATACAAAAAAGGGAAAAAATAATTTAAAAAAAGTTAAATCCGAAACGTTAAAAAACATTTCAAACTTATATTTGTAGTTCATTTCATATAAATATGCAGGCAAATTTAAGTTTATCTACAATCCTGAGGTACTTCTGTACCTATTCTGCGGTGTTCTTTCTTGATAAATTCTTCAATGCAATAATATCTTTGTATAGTAGAAATTTATTAAAACCTCCTTACAGAAATACTAACAACGTAAGTAAGTAGCAAACATGCGATAATAATTTAGTCTAGGCTTGCTAGGACTTTATGGTCAGAGCGCATGGACGGAAAAGGCCCAGGTTCTTTTTTTATTTTCTAAAATATACTTATTAATAATTAATCATAATAATATGTATTTGTTTAGGCACAAATAATAGAGTTCAAACCGGTGCCGCGTCCCCGCCCGGTGCCTGCGACGTTGGCCTGGGACATCCCCGGTATACAGTGCTATGAGCCTCCAGATGGCGTCTTTTACGCGCAGATGGGACCTACAGGAGGGAAACATGGATATTCTGCTATAACTGGTAAATTTTAATTTTTTATATAGTAATATTTTTAATAAACTTTTCGCAATTTTTCGGCATGTTTGGTTTTAACGTATTGCTTATTTGATACGAATATTTTTGCAATGTAATAAACATTCGTCGAGAATATTTTTATAAGGTAAAATATGTCCAAGCTTACTCGAACACCCCCAAGTAAATGCTCCTCAGTATCAAACATAGTTGAGCGGGATGCTTCAGATGATAGCGAAATAGATTTTGTAAATACCAATTAGACAAAAAGACCGAGGACAATTTTATCTTCATGGGAAGAGGATCTCAAGAATTACTTCGTTTATAAAAAATAAACAAGGTGATTCTATCACTAAAACTATTTTTAAACAGACTGCACTCATAAAAAATCTAGCAAATAGCGTTGCAAAGCTAAATGTCTTTTTGTGCCCAAAACGAAGAAATTAAAAGAACAAATAACGAAATTAAAACATCCATTACTCTTATAAAAGAAAAATACGACAATATGAAAAAAGAAGTGGAATCCCTGAAAAAAGAGAAGCACCAGCAGATTAACTATATTGAAAACTTAGAAAAGAAAATAAACGATCTTCAACTCAAGTCACGTACGTCCTCCATTGAAATTCGAAATGTATAACGCAAAAGAAACAACTAGTGATCTACGTGAACTAGTTTCCAATATAGGCAATATAACCAACGTATCTATAAGTCAGTCTGATTCTAGGGACTTCTATAGAACTGATGGAAAACGAGCAAAACAGCGCCCCATTGTTGTCGCTAAGTATTTACTACGGTTCAAAACAAAATCACTCTCCTCAGAAACATCCGGGAAGAAAATAAGGCAAAAAAATCAAATGCTGAGTAAATCTATACCGAAACACTAGGTATTCCTGGAAAACGTCAACTAGTATCTACTTATATCTACTAAAAAAATGTTTAACTCGGCGAGAGCGTTCGCAAGAGTTAATTAATATAGAATTAATTATAAACTCTGCTGGGTAGTAAATGGTAACATATACATTCGTAAAACTAAAGAAGGCAAGCAGGTTCTTATAATCACTGATACTACCCTGAGTGATCTGAAATCTAGTCATCATTCTAGCTTAATTGTTTGTAATTTGCATTTATATGTTATAGTCAAATTGCTACACAACTCACACCTGGCGTTAATCCCGGCTATTGCCAGAGTATTCCTTCCTACTCAACCTACTCTACTTTGCACAGTCTGTAGCGTCCTCGGTGGTTAGACCATTGGCTCTCATGTCCTCCATCATAATATCCAACCAGCGCTTCCTTGGGCGCCGGGAAGGCTCACTCCAGGGACTAGCAAGGCACTTGCATCCGACAAAGTTCTTAGCCCGGCACGTAATGTAGTCAAATCATCTCAGGCGACACTCTTGGAGCTTATTCGCAACGAGACGGACTCCAAAACTACTTCCACTACTTACTAATGAATGTGTTACGTATGGGGCGCAGGCCATGTACTCGGTCGTCGATACATTTAGTTTAAGACTACCCTTCCAGAGGTTCACTTTACGCTCCAGGATAAGTCGGCTTTCGTCAATGAGTGCTATGTCATCGGCATACATCATCAGCCAAAGAGGCTGGTCTTGGATGTGAGCCAAGACAGTATCGAGCACTATATTAAAGAACGGACTAAGAGCCGAGTCCTGGTGAACCCCTACTATAAACTGGAAGGGTGTAGTGTCGCCAACAGCAGTCCTGTTATGTATCTGATAATCTCAATGTAGGCCTCTTGGATCTCAATATAAGCCTCATGGAACCACACGGGAAGCTAAAAAGAATCATTAAAATCAGTTCACCCAGTCAAATGTGCTGAAGTAACAAAGATAAAAAAAATGCAGTCGAATTGATAACCTCCTTTTCTTACAGAAGTCGGTTAAATTTTTTTTACTCGTATATGATTGTTGTAACAAACACATCGTAATAGGTAAAGTAAAAAAAATATTGAGATGCCTGAATTATAAACTCACTAAAATCTTTTAGAAATACAAATTATTAATATTTTGCGAATTCTTAATAAAGTCACTCTTGTTTGATTCCTTCTTTTCTTCTTGTCCCTCGTTTTTCTTTCCTAATAAAAGTTGTATAATTCTAAATATTCAAGTCTAAAAATATAAAATTTTCTGTTTATAAAATTTCTTTCTCAAATTAATAAAAAGTAAAAACTTCACCAGAGTCACTTTTCCCTAAAATACAGGTATGTTCGTAGCTTAGGGTGTAAAGCAGATTTTGTAACTAAGTAAATTATATAGCCTTTGTCATGTAGTTCCATTGTCTGTAGTTACTTTCTTTGAGGAAATAAAGTTTTTTTTGATGTTATAATTTTTTTTTTAAATATTGTTCATTTTTGGGAGTTAAGTGTTTCGAACACTACTATAATTTGTGGATACGTTAAGACTTATGTTTTACTTACTTTACTGTTTGTAGGACAATTTCCAAAAAATACACAACCGCTTTTGGCAAATAGTTATTTTTTCAAATAAAAGTAAAAAAACTATCCGAAATTACCAGGTAACAAATTGAACAAAATCTCAATAAAATCATCTTATTTAAATGAAACAAACTATAAAATGTTCTCAAAAAAATAATTTTAACTCTAAATTATTATAAATTTTAAAAACAAGCTTTTAAAATAATAAATATATAATATCTTTCTATAACTATAAATACAGCAAAATGCAGTTTCTTTCAGAGCTTTCTCCACAATGTTTAATTCATTGACTGTTTTAGTATAAATAATAGTATTTGAAATATTACAACAGTCTAAAGCGTAATGAAGGCTATAATAATGTTATAGGATAACACAACAATATATTTTCTGAGTGTTAAAATAAATAGTAAGGTCTTTTTTATTTTAATTACTTTTGTGTAGTAAAAGTACATTTATATAAGAGCGACGTTTGACTGTACATTCGACGGTTGTGGGTTCTATTTCCACTCCTAGTATTGAAATATTATTTTCATTTTCCCATTCTAATATCAAAACCAAATACGGCGGTAAATTACGCCAATCAACACAACAACACTTTAAAAAAAATAATAATATTTTAAGTGTAACTTTTAAGTATATATAATAAGTTTGGAAATTCACAATATTTCTTTATAAAATGTATATTAACTTCTCCATTTTCTTCGAATTCTAGAGGCATTACGTCTTGAGTGGCGGAACTCAACGCAGTGCTTGGCTCCGATACCAGATCAAATAAATGAGCTCAAATATTTTATTTCTTCGATATTTATTTAATCATAGTATGAACTATTGTTGTCTATTGATATCTTATATGTAGTTCATTGATCACTGTTCTAAAAAAACTATTCGGACGAGAATCAATAAATTTTTTTAAGGTGATTTGGATCTGTTGTGCAATGTGGGTTCTAACGTTGTCGTGAAGCAGCAGTGGCGTAAAGCGATTTTCAGCCTCGGTTGTTTAGCAACTAGCTTTTCCATCATGATTTGCAATTAAAATGATAAAAGTCTGCCGTAATCATTTGGCAAAGTTTGAAAAACATTGTAATGAACGATACTAGTAGTAGCCCACTAAACGCTTACAAGTTTTTTGGGTTAAATTTCTCTTGAGGCAAGATTTGGCTGGCTTGCCAGGGTCCAGCCATTGCAACGAGCGCTTCTGATTATCGTAGAGAATTTACTTTTAATCACAGGTAATGATTCTATATATATAGTGCCGGTTAAGTAATGCAACGCATCAGTCGACGCGAATTTGCCGGTTTGTTTCACTAAATTCGTGAGGTACCTATCTTTCAAACATTTAAATTTTTCCAATTTGCTTAAAGTGGATTAAAATATTTTATCACTGACATCGCAGCCTGCAGCTAATGTTGGACGTTATTTGCGATGGATCCTCTTCCATAATAGTTTTCATTTCTTAATTATCAACTTGTGTCTCCACCGTCCATAGGGCTTGTTTTGCAGTTCGAAATTTCCAGAATAAAAACTTTGGAACCAAAAACGTACAATGTTTTCGTTTGCGACACGGCTGCCAGACACATCATTAACGCTTCGAGCCGTTTCTTCGATCATAAATAACGCGATATTTCATGTTTTCCATTTTCATTTTTTCTACAGAAAACAAAACAGAGTAAAAAAACAAATGATATAAATTGAATATAAATTTGAATTTGGAATTCCTAAACGAAGGGGAGATATTTGCGATTATATTGTTCAGTACGACAACCCGCCAATTTCATATATCGAGACCTAATATACCTAATAGGAAAAAAATAGAAAAATAGAACATTAGGTTAAAAATAAAATTTTGAAACGTTTATACTTCCCCCGTATTGGCATTTAAGACTTGATAAGAACGTGAAACTTTGTTGTCTAGAGCTCTTTGACATTTATGTAGATGCGATGTGAGTTCAAATCCTGCTTCGTCCCTTTATACCTGTCTAGATATTTTTCTTATTCTGTTTATGAGAAAAACTATGAAATAAAATATTTAATAAGAATAATTATATTTTTTAATATTAGGTCACGTAGGTTGGGGCATATCTTGGTACATCAATGGCCTTTTGATTCCCGAAATAACAGTAGTTAGAGGAAAGAAATACACATTTGTAGTGGAAGGAGGCAGCAACCCTGATATACCAGCCAGATACCATCCCTTCTACATCACTGATGATCCTGTGGGTGGATATTACCATAAAACTGATGAAGAGAAACAGGTAAAGAATATAAAAATACTAATTATCATGAAAACAACACTCTGATAAAAGCACAAAGCGTGGCGAAGTATATTTACATTAGGTTCCTTCGGGCTACCTTGCTATTTGTGAAATACAGCGTGAAGCTAAGTAAAATAAACAAAATTAAAAATACCTAAATAAGAACAATTAAACGAAATAACATGGCTTGATATTTAACATAGTTTTTTTTATATGATTTGATTGATTAAAAAATATTAATGGACCCTTTCACAATAATTACAGAACGCAAAAATCTTCGCCGGTGTCCGTCGTTTACGAAATGGTGAATTATTACCAACAGGCGTTGGTAGACTTTGTAACTGGACTCCAGATAATGAAGGTCCAGAAGCAGACGAGTATCCAAGTTTTGGAGCTTATCAGAGATCTTTAACTTTAGTTTGTGAAGAAGGCAACCCAGGTGTTGTCAGCTGGATACCTGACAAAAACACTCCTGATACTGTTTATTATCAGGTAATTTATACGCTGTTATCAGATCTTCGATTTCTATTAAAAAAATATCTTTTTTCTGATATTACTTAATTTTTTTGATATACGTAGATATACTTACTGTACTTTTTATTAAATCTGAAATAAAATATCATAAATCATGTTTTAACAAAATTAAAAAAAAGGATTAATGGTTTAAGTCTTCTTGGATTATCATATTTTTTAAAAAATAACATCTTTATATACATATTATATTTTCTATACTTTTAAAAATATTTTCATTCGATAGAATCTATTTTAATTTTCTTTACACTATTGTTATTCTTGTGTAATATAGTTGATCATATATGTAAATAAATTATAGTGATACTCATTTTTATATATAATTTTCAACTTCTGTTTTCTGTTTCAGCCTTTCAAGTCTTCTCGCATGAGGTTTATTCTATATCTCACACATTTTATCTATGATAGCATGTTGTATATATATTATTATTATTTTTAGACGAAATTTTGATTAAATGTTATTTTTACAGTGCTTTACTCATCGTTATCTTGGATGGAAGATAAATGTAATAGACGATTGTGACGCAACAGAGCCTGCGGAAAGCAGAGTTGTTGAGACTTATGCTCTTCCATCAGATCTGTTAGGCGAAGAGTCAATTCAGGTACAGAGTCGTGTGAAACCTGAAATAAAATTTTTAGATCAACGCAAAAAAATTGAGAAAATAATCAATACGAAACAAAATTATAACGATTTCAGCAGCAATAGGGGAGAGGGCTTCCCGTCACACGAGTATGAATTGCCGATATCACAAGTACAAATGAAGGAAGTTATAGAAGCAGTGGAAAGCTTGGAAGATCAAATGAAAGACGAAATGAAGAAAAACTCCACATACTTACCAAAGTTACAACAATACCAAGTGCACGAGGACGTCAAGGAGTTCGTACCTGAACAACCTATACGTGAAGGAGATGAATATATATTTGATACGGGAAAATTACCCGAGAGCTTTTTGTTACCACCAAATCAGAAACCGCAAACTTTGCAAAATGTATTACGACCGAATTCTCCTAAACCTTTAGGAAATATAAGACCGTCGTTCCGTAGGCCTGTGCCACCAGAAATAAAAATACGCAGACCTTTTCCTGGTCACAAAGGAAATAATCCATATCCTTTACCGATGCCAAATCCATACCTGCCACATTCTCACGGGATGTCAAAAAAACCAAACAAATATCATAATAACCGTCCCCCACCCAACATGAATAGACCGCAGCAAAATAATGTAACACCCATGAAAGCGATCATGCATCAATCTAAGCCTATTTATAATCAAGGGCCTCCAAAACACGCGCAAAAAGTACCCTCCGCACCAGTGCATCCCATAATTGTGGGTAAGCCTAGTCATAATATTGTGCTCCCATCACAAAGTCAAACATTAAGCTTGGGTCATACAGATATAATCGCTAATCAAGTCGTAAAAAGTCAAATAACATTGCCTGGAACAAATGATGCGATTGCACAACAGAGCATACCTCAGATATTTTTTAGTAAACCAGGTCAAATAATACTTGGAAAACCTATGGACCATCCTTTACCTTTAGATCAGCAGTTGCCACAAAATAAACCACAATCGCATCCAGTAAGAACACCGTCTACCCTGATACCTGATATAATCTATCATTCATCAACGTCACGACCAAAAATTAATGAAAATATACACATAAATATTCAAAGTGAAATCAAATCATCCGATTTTATGGGACAATCAGCTGACTCTTCAACGTTTTCACCTGCAATTAATACTGGCTTCAAACCTGATTCCATTGTCATCGAAAGCGGTTTCAAGCCAATAATACGTGAGCCATTAATGGCTGAAGAAGACAAAATAGCAGAATATGATGGTAATAGTGCAAATAGACGTGAGGATACAGATATAGAAGAAGAATATGAGGAGGGACCGCAATATATAAATGGAATTAATCACGCGTATCCGAGTGATAAAATAACGGAAACTTTTGAGCCTATGTTCATTCCGTCTCCTCCAGATCATTTGCTGTCAAGTAACGATAGAACTAAAGAAGTCTTTCCAAGCAACCATGCTAAAGAGGATAGACCACATCCGGTATACGTGAAAACTGAAAACGAACTAAATGCTTTATTTGGAAAGAAAAATATGGAAAGAGAAGCGCCTTCTGATATGATAATGGAATCAGATAAAGTTAGTCCTCAATACTTACCTCCCGTTACAAAGCTATCAAAAGAACATTTACAAAAATTGTCATCTGATCAAACGTTTACAACTTACGATGGTAAAACTATATCCGCTGCAACTTTGACCAGCGTGCCGGAAGTAAAATCAACAAAAATATTCTCTTCAAAATTACCAGCACATACTGAACTACTTCTAAAAACACCTCAATTTGGTCCTTTTAAAGGCGAAATCCCTCCCGTAGTAGCGGTACATGTACAAACAGATACACCAAATCTTTCGGATAGAAGAACTACTCATTTGAAATTAGTAACTTCTTTACATAAACTCGAACCTCCTATAATAGATGACTTAACAGCAGAAGGTAGTGAGAAGAAGGAGAAGGTAGAAGAAAATCCAGAAGGTGTTGCAGAAGAAGATGAAGAAGAAGATGAAGAATACGAAGAAGATGGCTTAGAAAATGAAGATAGCAAGCGTCGTAAAAGAGATACAAAAGCTGCTCTTTTTGAAGCCAATAAAGATAATGATGAAACTACAGAAATAAATAGAAAAGAAAACGATTCAATAAATCACGTGGATTTTGAAACCGTAGCTTCAGCTTCTAAAATAAGTTCTTCACTTACATATTTTGTTATATTAAATGTATTAAGAAGATTCTTTTAAGCTTTTCTAATTAGATATTTATTAATTTATTTATTGGTTTAAATTATTGCCTTGCAATTGGAAGCATTTTGACGATTATTAGTATTTTTAGCCATTGCTCGGGTCTGAGCTGCGTTTTAAAGATGGACTCCTTGACATTAACTTACTGTTACCACTTCACGCGTCATGCAATTCAATACTCTGTTAGTTTTTAAGGTTTTGTAAATATATTTACTTTAATAATAAATAGAATAGAATAACCGATTGAATACTCTTTTATTAATATCTTTTACCAGATTACATGAAACTTATTAAAAAAGCGATCAAAAGTAATAAAAAATTACAGATTATATTAACAATTCTGATACACTTAAAACACTGTTTGAATTCTTGTTTGTACAAAATAAAATTTTATTTTAATTTTACTAATATTTAACCTATAAAATATTAGTATTTATCGTGTTTTCACTAATTTTAAATCATTTCACAAACACAACAAACAAGATAATACTAACAATTAATATTTCACAGATTATTAAGTAATTATAAATTATTATTAAAACGTATAATCCTTTATATATCTGAGATATAAATTAAAAAACTAAATTCTTCTTATAGGTAAAAAAAATCACTACACAAATTACACGTCGTGGCGCAATGGGATTTCGTGGTGTTTAATTATAACGGGTTCGATCCTCACTCGGGAGACTGAAGCCGCGATTGTAGAAGCGAACTGTTTAGTTCTGCCACTCAACATGTGACGTTATCAAAATTGAGCGGAAGGTTGAGAACATAGTATCTTAACACTAAGTCCCCTCTGTCTACACTGCTATGTGGAAAAAGCTTAAAGCTGTTTTTCTTTGAGAATATATAGTTCAATTAATTATAGTGCTTCATTTGTGGTGATAACGCGTACCAGTTTTTCACAAATTCAAATTTTGAGGCTCAAATTCAACTTCCGGGAATATTTGCATTATATATATTTTAATTCCCTAGACTTAGCCTAAAGAGCAATAAATATACATCATTATCAATATCATAAAATAAAATAAATCAGCTTCACGCTGTATCCCGCACACAGCAGGGTAGGTAGAGGGAAC
>DWAO01004418.1:0-12844 GCA_018230605.1 Heliconius congener
ATATATATATATATATATATATCTCCCATGATCTTTTTTTAGCGTTACGCTGTATTCCGAACATAACAGAGTAGGTAGAGGAAACCTGGGAACTTAGTGTTAAGACACTACGTTCTCATTAAGACACTTCCGTTTTCCACTTTCAGCCAAAAGTCTGAGTTGCACTGAGCACTTGTGCCCCCGCGCCACTACTGGCCTTTTACATATTATTTTTAGGTTATAGGTTATATTTTATATTTTACTTGAATAGGAAATAAAATTTGAGTTTAAGGAGTTCCTAAGAGATTACAATGTTGTGTACAATACTGTTAGAAGTAAGGCTCGAAGAAGAACTTATGTTATGGGCAGCCATTAAATCAACTGTTGTATAAATAAATGTTTTCCGCATGTGCATACAATAATAAACTTCATGCTTAAAATGTCTCTCATATCTTCACTTCAAATCATCTGACAGCAAACGCGACAGTTGTGGGTTCTATTCACAATAGTAAGAATTCATTATTTTCATTTATTCGCTCTGAATGACAGAATATGGTGTTCCGTAATTCCACATGCGTTAAGACACTACCTGTTTTCCATCCAATTCCAAAATTTTACATACATTGCGCGTTGACTGGCGGAACCCACCGCCACGCTTTGATTTATTAAAAAAATGCTAATAATAGTTTCAAAATCTACTTACATTATCATTAGACATAGTATTGCATCCTTTCAACGGCAGCGTGTATTGCAAGTCGCCCCTCGCAGAAACATATTCTCGCAGGCACGAAGAGTTACTGCCGAGACCCGCGGGGTAGACAATCCCATTGAATGAGTCGTATATACTGGAAATATACGAGTTTGTCAGTTTATTTTATACTAGAGACTAACTCGGCCTTTCTCTCTCTTTAACTTTTACTATTATTTTTATTTTTTTACATATGTATAAGAATATATGTACAAAGTTTCATGATAATAGATTTAGTAGTTTTGACGTGAAACAAATTTATATTCACATATAAATATGACATCACACAAGTGTGACTGCAAACGTGACAGTTGTTTGTTCTATTTACACTCGACGATTTTCTCGCTCCCTTATCAAGACATTGAGCTCCGCCACTTAACACGTAATGTCTCGAAAATTGAGCGGTTCGTGGGGAACGAAGTGAATTGACGAAGTGACTAGGTTCTTACGTCTTCATTTGCTTACTCTATTCGGGAAAAGGCTGTTTTTTTTACAGATTCACCTACAGGCAAATTCGTTATTTACCACTACGAGCCTAGTGATGAAGCACTACTGTATATTTATATTCTGTATTTTAGCATTTATACTAAGACTAGTGTTCTTCAAAACTATATAGTAAATATTCTATTATATTGAAATATTTTTTCCACAAAAACATATTATAATTATTCTCAAAGGCAAGGAATTAAATCCAGTAAATCTTGTTAGGGATCAAGCAAAAAGGACTGTCGGAACTTAGCACACGTATAAAAAAACGTAAATATTTCAGTCTATAGGAAGTAAACAAGGTTCCTTATAGAGTACATATAATTAGGCTCATCTATATATGTTGTGAAGAACCTATAAAATTCTCCATACATTTGTGTTTAGATTTTTTATAAGAAATAATATGATTTGCTTAGAAGCAATGATGCTGTATTCCCCATGATTTTGTAGCTGTCACGTGTGTCAAAAACTCTACAGCTGTAGGTTTAAATTCTAAGTATACTGTGATGATTATCATTGATGTCAATGATCGTTTGCCATTTGTGGTCAAGTGCGATGATTTTATATTAATTAAAAACCATATTTACTTAAATTTATATTTCCATTTCTTCGCTCTGGTGTCAAGGCAAAGCGCGGCGTTGAGTTCTGCCACTTAACACGTAATGCCTCTAAAAATCGGCAGAAAGTGGGGAACGGAGTGTCTTAACATTAGGTTTCCTCTACCTACTCTGCAGTGTGCGGGATACAGCGTGAAGCTAATTTAATTAAAAAGTTATGGGTTCGATTCCCACTAGAGTTACATAAAATATAATACTTTCATTTTCTCTCTCTGTTATCGAGACAAAGCGCGACGTTGACTCACCACCACTCAACACGCAGTACCTTCAGAATTCAGCGGAAAGTGGGGAAGTGTAACACTAGGTTCCCGGGATCCCGGGTACCCGTGTATACATTTCGACGTTGTCCAACTTAGAATACATTTATAATAGACTATAATTATGCAGTAAGTTGCAAAAGCTAGTTTGTATAAAGTGCCTTGACCACTAAAACGTGAAACAACCACAGCAATGCTGGTCATCTGAGACTTTTAGTTCTATTTTTACGTCCTTGCTTGGAATATGCAATAAGAGAATATTTTAATGGAGTAAAATTAATTAATAAATTTTTCTCTATTTAAAATGGAGAATATCACTCTATTTACAGAATATAATAAGATTATAGCTTTTTTATTTTTGAAAGAATAAATGTTTATCTATGGAATTGAAAAAAGTGTTTTTTTTAAATTCCTCTTCTGTCAAAGTTAGATTTTAATTTTTTATTAATATTTTATATAAACAATATTCCCATATACATCATTAAAGAAAACTGAATCGAAAATTGGATGGAAATTTTTCAACGGCTTTCTCAATACTAGGTTTCCTCTATCTACTGTATTATGCGGGAAAAAGCGAGTAAAAAATAAATTGTTTAAAAAGGGCTCCATTAAATTCAAATTCAAAATATTGTTTATATAAATAGACTATTATAAGCACTTTTAAATCGTCGGATGAACATATAAACAACAAAAGCTACCACCGGCTCGGAAGGCAGTTCTGCTGCGAAGAGCCTACAAGAAACTTAACAGTTGCTCTTCTCAAAGAGTATAATTTAATTATAACATAAACTGGCAGCCATCCTGCATCACATTGAACAGACATTTATTCCATATATGTTTATGCTGTAAATATTTTTAAACAGTGTAATAAAGCTTTATTTGTTATTATTTTCTTTACATCAAACAAACAGAAATATCTACTTATATATACTTTTTAATATATATTATTAACATAAATAATAATTATAATAAACACATACCTATTAGGATGAGGCCGAGTGTGTGCGAGAGAGATGGTGACATGCATGTTGTCCTTTTCGCACGCGACCGCGAGGGTGTCGAGGGGCGCGAGGGGTGCTGGCCACTCAGTGACCGGTTCTGTTGCCGTCGCTACTGAGGTTGTAGCTAGTTCTGTAAAAGAATGAGATAAATATAAATAAACCTTGGAATGTTAACTGTGTGTTATTCAGATATTATGGATGAGGCCATTCGTGGCACAAGCGAATGACTGTAAGCGCCACAGGTTGTGGGTTCGACTCCCACTCGAATACATGAAATATTTACTTAAATTTATATTTTTCATTTTCTTCGCTCTGGTGTCGAGGCAAAGCGCGGCGTTGAGAACACTCAACACGAAATGCCTCCAGAAATCGGCAAAAACACGGAGTGTTTGAACACTAGGTTCCCTCTGCCTATCCTGCTGTGTGCGGCATACACCGTGAAGTTGATTTTTTATTTTAACATTTCACGTCTAAACAATTTTCTTAATATATGTATAAGGTTATGGGTATATTTAAGTTTCGCTACTCAAGAAGAAGTTCCGCTACTTAAGCAGAAAGAGGGAAACAGACCGTCTTAGCACTATGTTTCCAGGTCCCCTCTGGCTATATATATGCGGGATAGAACGGGAAAAAAATAAAACGTCCAAATAAGTACTTTACCCAACTAAGCTGTACGTTCATACTACTAGTGCTACCCAATTGGCTAAAGGATTTGAACTAGTTACCCAAAATTTACAGATTCAAACTGATCATTTATGGAACTTCTCTATGTAAATAAATATATTTCAATATCGTTTTGCTCCAGTGACTGAAAGGAAGTACATAATATAACGGATAGTGTAAAGGCGGCGTCACGCTACACACGGTTCCGTGCTTTCTACTCTAATGTAATTAATAGTTCCTTATAATATATGATGATGGTTGCGAGTTCAAGTTCCGGAAGGAGAAATGCTGGTAAATTGGCGTGGTAGTCAAAATGAAACTAGTCTGAAAACTTTGAGGTCAGTCGTGGCGCAGAGTCACAAAGTGGAAAACCGACTGGTTGTGGGTTCCATCACCACTCGAGGAGATGAAATATTTATTTAAATTTATATTTTCCGGTGCCACTCAGTAAAAGTAAAAATAGAAACGTAAAAGCGGGGGACGGAGTGTCTTAATACTAGGTTCCCTCTGCCTACTCTGCTGTGCGCGGGATACAGCGTGAAGCTGTTTTGATATGATTTAAACTAATAATTATTATCCACTTTCCAAGTAAAATTATAAAGTTTAAACTAAAATAAGACCAGTAACATAGCCTTATAATATTCAATACTTGAGGCTATCAATAAATCTTGGCACCTCTAAAGTTGTATAAAACAGAATTCATCGCAAAAAGCAAAGCAAAATATATAGCAACGTTCGTTGAACTCTGAAAATAACATAAAAACGATATACTTTGGCTTGAAGTGAAAGATGTTATTGATTCTTTTAAAACAAACGTTCTCACATTTTTGGAAGACTATTGTGATAGTATTATATAAGTATCCTAGTAGCCCTAAAATTTATTTGCGGGGGTTTTAAGACTTATAATGGAGAAATCGTCAAATAAACATAAAAAAATATATAATTAACAAATATATAATATCATCATTCCAGAAAGAAAGGCGGTTAATAATAAAAAAATTCGTTATCGTAGGAATTTCGGGACATCTACTATGAGCGCTTCCCTACATTCTCTAACCTACGTACGAGTCAAATTTCAACCTACTAAGACTAGTATCTTAGTCACTGCGTGTCTGTCAGTCAGTAACATAAGAATTTAAAATATCTATGTCCCCGTAGATTATGTAAAATTGTTTATTTTTTTTATAGAGAAAAAATGTAGAGATAAAACCCTATTTTTCTTTACTCCAGATTTCACAAGACTAATAAATAAGCAAATAATATTTAATATACTTAATGTCTCACCGGTTTTAGAAGGTATCTGCTTGGCGCGCGCGGTCGCGACCAGCGCCGCCATCATCACCAATCTCCACATTGTTCAGTCTGAAACAGTAAATAACATTATTATATTAATCAATTTAATTTTATATTTAAAAAGCCAGTTTGGTAAATTGTCACAAAGTGTGACTGTTAACGTAACGGTTGTGGGTTCGATTCTCATTTGAAAATGAAGGGAATGAATCATTTTCTTTGATTCGTTCTGGCAATAAGGTCAACCGACGCGTGAGTTCCGTCACTAAATAAGTAATGAGTGTCTTAACACTAGTTTTCCTATCCTGCTATATGCGAAATATAGCATGAAGCTAAAAGAAAGAACGCTAGAAAAAGCTAATAATTTTGTAAGTTTTGTATGTTTACGTGTCAGTTATGAAATATTTTAGAAACTTTATTGAAATCCAGTGTATTTCTTTATAGGAAACTGTCTAAGTTTCATCGAAATTGACGTATTTCTGGAGGGCACATGTACAATATATGTAAGTCTCTGGGTAATTGAATAGATCGTGATGCAAGTTACATTTTTTTATTATATTATATTAATTCTTATATTTTGAGTAATAAAAAAAAATAAAGGGAACAGAACCCGCAACCCTATTAATTATTAAACATATAAGTTCTCTATCACTGTACCATAAGGCACTTCTTAATGGCTTAGCAGTTAGTACAAAGATGTCGTAATACATATTAGAAAGATAAATTATATAATGTCTATCATTACTATTACTTCATAAAACTAGTTTTGGTATAATTACTAATTACAGGTAGGGACTTGGGTGCAGTTCCAATTGCTAGATGCGAAAGTAACAGATTCGATTTTTGCGTGAGTTAGTTCTGAGTTGAGTTGCTTTTGACTCACGATAGAGCCGCACGGAGGCCTGAAAAAAAAATTCTGAAATATAATAAATTATTAAATGATCATGATTTTAGATGAACTGGAAAAATAACTTTAATAACTTAAATTTGACAAACTGAAATTTGCACCCGTATGCACACATTTTCTTTGCAATGATCTATAAATATAAATTTGTAATAGGATTTTCTCTCCCTCAAAATTTCAGTTTATCAAATTTAAGTTATTAAAGTTATTCTTCCAGTTCATCTAAAATCATGATAATTTCATGATTTATTATATTTCAGACTTCTTTTTCAGGCCAAGCTCGGCGTTGAGTTCCGCTACTCAAATCGCAATGTTTTCCAAATTCGGTAAAAAGTGAAGATCGGAGTGTCTTAACACTAAGCCCCCTCTGCCTACTATGTTACTCACAGGATACAGCGTGGGGCTTGGATCGGATTGCAAAAGAAAAAAAAACTCTTCGGTGTTTATGTAATGCCCGGAGTTTGTCGCCATTCCGCCACCAATCTATTTAAAGAATATGGAGAGCAGAGTGACTGAACATTAGGTTTTCTTTTCCCATTCAAAAATACATTGTCCACTTTGCACAATGGCGAATTGATTTGCAATTATATTGTCATTGAGATTTGAACTGGTGGCCTTTAGATTATATTATAATAGATCATATCGATAAAGCGTTACTGGAACTACAATAGTCTTTTAACATTGCTAAAGTATTATACACACACAGTACACACGTAGAAAATATAGATATAAATATTTTAACGTAGCGGAAATTTAAATATTTGAGTGCCTAGTTATGGAATGCTATTGTGAAGAAATTTCATTCTTCCAAATGCGACTCGAACCCGCAACCAGCACGCTTATAATAAAATTGGGCAGTATATGCGCTGCGCTGCTATTCCAGTCATAGTAAAATAAAGCGGCTTGATTCACTGTGTTCCTATTTCAGTCTAAAACCAGAGTACAGGGTCAAGACACTATGTTTTCTGTCCCTACCAAGAAAAAATAGAAACAAAAGGCATGAAACTCGTTAAAAAAAAATAATCACCAATCTTATATATCGATATATTTAAAGTAGGGCACGTTGAGTAAATATTGTTACGGTGTCGTAACTACAGCCAGTAACGAAGTCGAATTCTTTTGTATGTAAACCGAGTCCGTCTCGGTGCAACTGTTTAAATTTACATTAATTACATATGCTCTCAGTTTTTACTAATCTTGTATAAAATATGTGCAATTTAGTATGTTTCTATAAAATTTATAAAGGAATCCTAGGTGAGGACAGTCGTAACTGAGCTCGACAGGCAGTGGGCTCGACTCCCATTGCCTCCAGAATTCAGCGGAAAATGGCGAATGCAGTGTCTTAAGACTAGGTTGCCTGTGCCTACTCTGATGGTTGCGGGTTATGGCGTGACGCTTTAAAAAGAAATACGAAATAGATTTTATTAAAATGTTCAACAGGTTTGTTTTAACAGGTTTTTTTTAGGCTTTGGAAATATATAATATACTGAACTTGACCCACTTGTCATAATTGTATAATCATACAACTTGGGAGTTATTTATAAGTTGTGTGGATTTTTTTTCAGCTTCACGCTGTATCCCCCACACAACAGGGTAAGCAGAGGGAGCCTAGTGCTAGCTGCTCAGACACTCTATTTCCTATTTTTCGCCAAATTTTGGAGTCATTGCGTTTGGAGTAGCGGAATTCAACGCAGCGCTTTGCCTCGACGCCAGAGCGAAGAAATAAAAATATTTCTGTTCTTCAAGTGAGAACTGAGCCCACTGCCATCACGTTTACAGTCAAAAACCGTGCCACTGCGCCATTACCACCTCAATCACTCACAGAAAGTGTTTTTCGTTTTAATACAACGATAAACATATGTTAAACAAAACCTCCTTCTTTTAATACAATATGTTTTAAAACAAAAGTAAAAAAACGCCCATCTAATATAAATAAATATTTGAAGTTCCTAGTATGATTGCCCCACGTCCACGTGCCAGGTGAATGGTGATATTGTGTAATACTGCCCGTGGAGCTTTCTCTAGACAACTTTATAAATGTTTTAGATTAACCAGTTCAGCTTTATGGGTATTAAGGTTAAATTATGATAAAAATACCTAATTATTAGGTCACTATACATAAGTCACGTCGTGATGTAGAGGTACTTACGCGACGCACGCGACGGTTAGAGGTTCGGTTTGGACTCGGGGAAAGGAGTTATCTTCGTTTCTTCGGTCTAATAATAAAACTAAGCGCTGGATTGAGTCCGTCTTCCACTCAACACGCAATGTCTCGAAAATGAGTATAAGTAATTCGGTGCACCTCGTATTGTCTTGAAAATTGAGCGGATAATGTTGAACAAACTGTGTCAACATTAGGTTCCCTCTGAGGGGAAGACAGTGTGAAGCAAGAAACAAATCGTAAGAAATACATTCCTTATATTATAGTTACTTACTACGACGACATAAATGTACATACATACATTAGCCAAGCGTAGATTATGTGAAGGACTGATCTAAATTCTATAAGTTATTTAGTACACACGGTAGTTGCATGGTGGTAGTGTATTATATATGTATTTGGTGAAACAACGACGTTATTGTATTTTTTATAAAATACAAATTAAATATGTCAATGTCGCATACATTACTATTAATTTCTTTTTTATTTTTATGTCTTTTGTTACAAAATATTTTCCTGCAACATTTTGGAAAAGTTCAAATTACGTTCGTTCGTTAATTGTATCGAGCTCTTAGGTAATCTTTATAGTATAAACTATATATAGTCCCATTCAGGCGCTTCATTGCGTGTTGAGATTCATAACTCAACAGCTTGCTTTGCCTTGTTACAGAGCGAGGAAATTATGTTACATTCACAGAGTGGAAATCGAACTTAACCGCCGCGAGTTCAAGTGAACACGGTTGTCCCCTGCGCCTTAACGGTCTTCTAGTATATAAGCTCAATAAATATATTTTTTGAATTTATGATTCAAAAAAAATAGGTTTCTATATATGAAAACTTGTAATAATTATATCCTGTTATTACCGACACCCACAATTATGTTTATACTTATATTTAGGCCATTATTTTCTTCGTTGTGTGTCGCGCTTGACGGAGCCTGACTTCTTCCGCGTCGACGAACACGCGGTCATTTTTTTAACTTTTTTATTTATTTGAAGTTAAAATTTAAAATTTGGCTATTAAGTGGCTTAAACATAGCTATATAAAAATGTTGGTGTTTCAACTTTTTTTTTTCTCTAACAGCGTTATCCTCAAGTTCGAAAACTTGAAGATAACGCTGTTAGACCTCCTGGCTTTTACAGCAACACCGGTTGAGTAGGGAATAGGGTACTCTGTATGTAGGGTACTCAACGGCAGAAGGACGCCCTCTGTGGGATTCGAATCTCGACTTGCGGCCGTCGAGCGGTCTGAGATTTCACCTATTCTAGGCAAGCCAGCCGCAACATGAAGCCGTGGGGTGTCTAAGTGAGGGAATATTCTATATACGTTTTCGTCGATTCCATCGCCCCGATTGCCTTTAATTTTTGTAGGTTGATAGATTAACTATACTGAAGGAACGAAATTTAAATGCAATAATATATTCATTGAGTAGAGAAGGCGTGGCATTTAGGTCCACTACTTAAGATTCTTAAATTGAGCCAGAGGCGCAGGGTCCTAATACTCAGCTCTGCCCGCCTTCTCTTTTATACTGGAAAATAAAAAAAATATTGTGGGAAAATCCAATGCGAATCTATATTTAGAGAGCGAGCAAGGAAAAAAAATTTTTTTTTCACCATTTCCCCGGATGGGACTCGACCCTACAACAATCGTTTCAGCCAAGTAAGTAGAAGCTACAATATGGGAACGTACTTTTATATATAAGCACTACGTTCTCAGGTTAAAAAAAACTGTGAAGTGACTAAAATATCCAGAGACAAAAAGGTTTTTTTGAAAAGTCACTCCCAAGGGAGGAAAATAGAAATTGAGAATTTATATGACAAGTTATTATAATAATTTGAAACTTTCAATTAATAAAAAAAATGTTTATAAATTTCTTTAAATTATAGATAAATACAAAAAAAATCTCAAAGTCAAAAAGCACGTGGGCAACGCCACGAGCAGAAGTAGTAAAATGTAAAAAAAGAGAAATCATTTAATTCTTCATTTTTAGTTTAAAGCTCATCGAAAGCTCAAAAAGTCTTCTATGCGCGGGATCTAAAATATCTCATATAAATTATAATTATAATATATGTATGTAATTGTCGGTTGTTTAATACGAAACAAAATTACTGGTGTAACGTGAATAAAAGAACATAAAAAAGTATGTTTTTGCTCATGTATTAAATATAAATAATACATTATAAAATTAAAAAATAGATTTCTTGATTATTAATAACATAAAAATAATCTAGTGTGTATTTAAGGTTTTGCAGAAATATATTTTATTTTTTCCATAAATCACAAATTCTTAAATATCTGATGAACTACTGAAAATCGCTGAACATACATACATAGGGGTGAAATGGGTAAGTACCGAGGTCCTCTACCCATAGACAACCATTGATCCATCGATCGAGATACACAACGTATACATACATATATATATTTCTCAATATTGAAGAATTTCATTCAAGAAGTAAGTTTAACGCAACATTTCTCGATCGTCAATCGTCCTTCATCGTCTCATCATTACATAACTGTCCTACTTTCACGTGTTGGCCATTTTAAATATTAGCACCCTTTTTTTGTTTCGGATTACATGATTTTAGCGACAATTTTACATGTATAAAACTACTGGGCTAAGAAAGATTAAATTCTTCATATATGTAGGTAGGCTAGGAAGTGTAGAGGAGGACTAAGAGAGGAGATGTTCACAGCTCAAAACTCCATTTAACGCCTGAAAGTCCTTGCAAACAACGAATTGCAGGCGACGACTAGTGCAACCTATATTAAAAAAAGGTAGAGCTTCCTCTATCTTATCTTCCTTACAGGAGCGCTCCCCTTAGCAGAGTAGGGTAGAGATTCGATTATAAATATACTCCATTTTTCATTTTTATCTTCTTGAATGGTAGGGCTCAACGCTGCTTATCTTATTAAAGCGGAAAAATAATTTAATAATATTAATTTTCCCTTTTGGCAATCGTATCCCCAACTGTCATATTTATAGTGAGACGCTGCCCCGCTGCGACACGACAGCTTCTTGTATAGCAGGTGTGCAATTTTTAAGGTTTTTTTATTTTAAATGTCAGTGTGATTGACATACATAAGTAAGGCCATACGATTCCTTAAAAATAAATGTCATCGTCTTAATTTATCAGTTCGTTCGTGGCTTTAATAAAAAGTCATTATTATGTCACCATTGTCACTAGATTTTTTTAAAATAGAATTTTCATACCGGACATAGCTGGGTAGGCAGAGGGAACCGTTTCGTTCCCCATTTTCCAGCAATTTCTGGAGTTGTTGAGTAGCGGTACCGCGACGGAATAGCGAAGAAATGAAACCATAAATTTAAATAAACATTTACTTATCGGGAGATTGAACCTTTAGCTTCTTTAGCTTCACGTTGTATTCTGGATATAACAGGATATGACGAACAGATTGTCTTGACACTAAGCACAGGGCTGTGCTTAGTGCCAGGACACTTTGTTCTTCATTTTCTATCCAATTGTCTAAACATAACGTATTAAGTGGCGGAATTTAACGCGGCACTTTGTCTCGTTAAACCCCAAAAGGGCATCGAATCCAAAACCGTCGCATTTACATTCGAGCACCCCTGCGCCACGGAGACTTCAAAAACAAGTTCAAAAAGCAAAATAATTAAAAAAAAACTATTTTCAACCGAAAAAATACCAAAAACTCTCACAAGAACTTCAAAATTACATCAACTAACTATTAAATAGACGGTAGCAACTCGAACACAAAATCAAATTCAATATTGTACAAGGAACCAACAAAAGAAAAGGCGAACGGCCACCGTCTAACGGAACAGAAAATATCCGATGGTTAGCACTCCCGAGCTGGAATGACGTATAACAATGTTGTAACCGAACTGGTTGCGGTTACAACTAGGGAGATTGATTGTTGCTTCTTGGTAAATTGTATACAATTGAATAGAATAAATGGTTTTTGGCATTTTTAAATTATTATTTAATATACTTTGAAAATAGTAAGAATGGGAATATACTTTAGAAAATGTATTGATGAATTAGTGCTTTATTGTGGACTTAGTTTTGTAAAGCCGGTATTTTTATGGGTTTTCTAAGATAGAATGTAATATTTAAAAAAAATAAAAGTAATGTGTATTGTATCGGCAGGTGTTTAGTTTTTATTTAGCTTTGCCCCATATCCCGCCCATAGCTAGGCAGAGGGAACCTATGTTAAGTCACTGCGTTAGCCACTTTCCATCAAATTCTAAAAGTATTGCATGTTGAGTGGGGGGACTCTACAATGCGCTGTTCATCATTACCAACGAAATATTAAATATTTAATTTGCTCGAATGGAAATCGAACCTACAACCTGTCACGCTTACAGTCGCACGTTCGTGCTTGTGGTTTTGAAATCCAAAATCATACTTTTACGCATCGTATTCTCATTTAGTATTCATATATGGAATAGAAGATTGTTTTTATTTCTTTTTTCGCTTCTTGTAAATGTATGTATACTTATGAAATAATAATTTAAATAGTAAACAAGATGTCTGTCAGTCTGTTTAACTGTTTAGAAGATATCAAAATAAACAGACGGGAAAGGTGATTGACTGAACTATTGGAAAGTGTAAATTAGATACTTCCAAACTAGTTTTATGATTTTAAAAAGATATTCTCCATCTACTGAGACTTAGTTGAGATTTTTATAGATTAGATTTCACGCTGTATCCCGCACGCAGCAGGGTAGGCAGAGGGAACCTAGTGTTAAGAC
>DWAO01004419.1:0-12842 GCA_018230605.1 Heliconius congener
ATATATTGACTAATAATTAAGAAGCCAACAAATGGTGGCAAAAGTACAAATAAGAAATCATAATCTACAGAAAGAGACCAATGATGAGTGAGAATCGCTTTGAATCCCGACAAAGGTCTGACCTGAAAAGATAGTAATTAATCCTGACATTTATTGATATGTATAAAATATTTTATGAGAATAAGATATTCTATTATAGTCATTGTCGAATACGATTAATGAGCTAGCACAGAATCTTTAATGCTATCAAAGAAATTTCTTCATCAAAGAAACGATATTTTGGGGACAATAGAAAATATTTAGGTTAGAAAAATTACCTGATTCAGGACTGTGGCCCATAGAATGGAGGTCCTGTTGAGATCTTCTGCGCTGGCGGTACTCAACCCTGTAGTCCGGCCACCTGCCGTACTGAGCAGGGGCATTCAAGTATTCTTGAGATGAAAATCTTGAAGCACGAGGAGGAGAAAAACCTACTTGGCTATAATAATCTTGACGGAACACGACATCTGGATGGTTCATACCTCCAGGAACAATTTGACTGCCATAATGGCTTCTGTGACCCAAATATTCCGGCTTCATAGGCACAGGACCATCTGTTAATTCGTGGCCATGTATGGACGTTGATCTTTGAGGACCGTAATCTCGTAAGCGATTAGAAAACTCCAATCCCATACGGTGTGGTGAATAATCCAAACCACGTGGGCCCATTTCAAAGTGGCCATGAGGTCGACTGCTTCTATAGAAATGGGGTGAAAATGGATTTTTACTTTCTTGACTTTGTCGAGGAGGTTCGGCTTTTACTTTATCTTCAATTTTAACTTTTTCGCTCGACTTATCCACCTCATTCTGATTCAGCTCTTTCTTGGGATCTTGAGGATTTCTTTTAGTCGAGTCGGTGGCGTCTTGTGACGCTCTTCGGTTGAATTCCTGAATTTTCTCAGGCACAAAACCCTGCTGCGGCATTTGAGACATAATTTCTACGTAAATCACATCAAAATGTCTATAAACACTATCTCAAAATTGACTACACCAAAAGCACGTATATCAAAAGTGTCTTATATACGAGACACATTTATAATGTGCGTATTATATAGTTTAGGGGAATTATCACAACCGTATACATGTGGGCTAAAAAAGGTAGTGTACGTTTTAACCTTAGGTTTTTCCAAATTAGTAATATCCACAATTTTTTCTCCTGCCTTAATATTTTATGTCAATACGCAAATCAGAGTATACGAGTATTTAATACAGATATGGATTTAAGTAGAATCGCCATCAATATTTATACTATAAGCTGCTAGATTAAATTATCCAGGATTAACAGATATTGCAAAATAATAATTAATTAGATTAACTTAGTAATTTATAGCTTTTGTTTAACCATCAAATCCTTTTTAAATTATCATATTAAATAAATAAAAAGTAAATCAGCGCTGTATCACATTATTAGCAGAGTAGGCAGAGGGAACCTAGTGTTAGGACACTCCGTTCCCCAATTTTTATCGAATTTTTGGAGACAATGAGTGTTGAGTAGCAGGACTCTTCGCCAGCCAACCTTGGTGAAAAATTGTCTCGAGTCGGAATTGAATCCACAACCCTCGGTATACACTCTTGTGCCCGTACGCCACGACGGCCTCAATCATATTAAACCTCAGATGAACCTTAATAGTTAGGTGTTAAAGAAATATAATAAATTGTATTTATTAGTTAAAAGTAAATTCTGACATTTACAGTACTGGAGGGAATCCTAAAATCATTATTCAACACAACACGTTGCCTTTGCTTCCAATTCTAATAATTATAAAATTTTATTATCAACCCAATGTAGTCTCAATTACTATTTAACGTAAAGTCGAATTTGAAATAACGATAATAATATGTTCATATCTCCCTTATAGTTTCATTGTAAAATTTAATATATAACTATCCAATATACACTTAAAAGCGTTCAATTTAAGGTTCAATTTTGAGTACAGGTGATTTTTTTTAAATATTAACCTAAAACGTTTCCATATTAAAATCAATTCTGTGTAAGTACAAATAAAGTCCAATTTGGTCTGCCAATTTGCGTGTTAGATGGCGAAACGAGGACTTCCAGTTAGGTTAACGCTAGCATACTAATGTAACACTTATGATTTACGTGATAAGGTTATTTATTGCTTGGATCTTTTTTTTCGAATACTTACTTAACTTCGCCGGGGCGTTCGTGATAATCTAGTTTATTTATTTGAGAGGAGTCTGGGTATGGGCTATGTATAGAAAATGTATAATGAAGGTATTGTAATTATTTCAATTTTTTTTGCGCATTCAATCTTGATGTATCGTATATATTCTGTTGGAAATGTGGCGTTTTTTAAATATATCCTTTTTTTAAATTTCACGCTGTATCCCGCATATTGCAGGTTACACAAAAGGAACCCAGTGTTAGAACACTCTGTTTCAAATTAGGGCACCAATATATGCCGCATTCTCGAGACATTGTTGTGGTGAAGTTTAACACTTAAATCTTATCACCATAAAGGGAAAATAAGAACAACTCGTTCTCCCCCAAGTGTATGGTGTTGCAAATATGGCATGTTAAAACTACTGTATCCCGCATATTGCAGGGTACACAACGGAACCTAGTGTTAAGACACTCCATTTAACACAAGTACACTGTCGTTTCATTTTACGCCGAATTTACGAAACATAGTGCGTTGAGTAGCGAAACTTAACGCCGTTTTTATCGTATCACACCAGAGTGGTCAAATAAATACAACTCTTTCTCCCGAGCGTTATTCGAACCCGCAACCTTCGTCTCTTATACAATCAGTATGCGTTAAATATACATTAGTCCAGTTTAGAGAGTGTAAGACGCAGATCTAGAGTTCTCTAAATAGTCTGTAACTAATATGAAAATAGACAATCCACTTGATCATTCGTATCTTAAAGAATAGATATAGTTAGATGATATACGATTCTTCTATACAAATATTATATAGTCGAATATAGAGTGGATAGATTGTGGGATCGATTCCCATTCGAGGTTATTATTTTTTTATTTTAGCTGTGGTAACAAGGCAGTGTAAGGCATACACCCGCACACAGCAGGGAAGGCAGAGGGACCTAGTGTTAAGACACCCTGTTCCCTACTTTCTGCCGAATTCTGGAGGCATTGGGTGTTGAGTGGCAGATCTTAACGTCGCGCTTTGCCTCGAAACCAGAGCGAAGAAATGTAAATATAAATTTAAGTAAATATTTCATCTCCTCGAGTGTGGATCGAATCCAACCAAGTCAGTTTTACAGTCACACTTTGTGCCCGTGCGCCACGACTGGCCTCTCAATAATAAAAATAATTATTTTCGAAATAGTTATTTTCTAAATATAAAATGCTTGGAAATGCCAATTATTAGGTAACGATTGCTGTTGCTTAATTAATTTTAGCTTCACGCTGTATTTAACACATAGCAATTCTAACAAATTCTGGAGGCACTGTGTGCTGATCGGCAGAACTCAACGCCACAACCAAGGCTTCATTCCCAACTTCCTATATTCATTATTTTCATACACTAGTACCTAATTAGGAAATTTTAAATAATTAAAAAGCCAAAAACTACATATTCAACAATGAGTGAAACAGAAATGGCTCTAACACTCCCCAGGTAGACATTCACTAAACGATCGAGGGTTTTTGGCGTGAGTCCAGACTGGCTGATATAGTAATATATCGTGACCTACGGAGTATGGGCTATATGACCCAGAACAGAAACGGATAATGGTATATGCTAGTGGAAATGAATTTGGAAATTTTTAAAGGATTTTTTTAATAAGAATGTATGTGATCGCGCTGTAGACCTAGGTTTGATTCCATGTTGAAGCAATGAATTTATATTTAGTTGATCTAGTGAAATAAAGCAGCTCAGTATTGGTTGATTAATGCATAATATCTGGAAGTTGGGTAAAAAATGGAGAACGGAGTGTCTTAATACTAACTCGGCAACGCCATATGTTAGTTACGCCACTCAACACAAATTGCCTCGATAATTCGGCGGAAAGGCGAGAACAAAAACATCTAAACGGGAAGAGAGTATCTTAGCATTAAGTTCCCAGGTTCCCTCTGCCTATTTTAATACTGAGTTATTTGTTTATTCTCTTAAAGATATAAACATAATGTCAGGTCACTATCACTATAGAGTAAATACAAAAAAACAAAGCACTTGACTGAACTGAAGAAATACATTTGTTTACAAAACATAATGTCGCTGTATTTCATGTCATGTCTCAATCAAAATACAGGATGTTCAGATTTCCAGTTGCGTAATGCCTTAACACAGTAATAGCCAGTTTATGAGCTATTAATCCAACAATAGACTGACATTGCAAAGCGGGTTCAAAAATGTGTAAAATTATTGGTTTTAACACAATGCCACTTCATTAGGTTGTTTTAATTTAAAATTCTTCAATATTATAAAAAAATAAATTATAAAGAGAGTCGTGATGCAGTAGTATAGAGTATGGCTGTAAAAGTGACGGTTGTATGTTCGATTCCCACTCAACCGAATGAATTATTTTTTCAATTGTCCGCACTGGTAATAAGCTAAAGTATAGCATTGAGTTCTGTTTCGTAATATCCAATATCACGAAAGTGTATCGGAAAGTGGGTAACGGAATATAGGGGCACTAGGTTCCCTCTGCTTACCCTGCTATATGTGGAATACAGTGTGAATTTTACTCAGATTAAATTTTAAGTAATATTGGTAGAATGCAAGTAAAACGTAACTACGTTTTACACCTTGATGCTAAATGCAAGTTAACATTATTTGGAGCACAATAGTACTCTATTGTGCTCCAAATTAGTAGTAGTAGTGTTTAGTTAATTCTAACCAGTAGTTCTTGAGATAAGACTGTTCAACCAAACAAAGTCGTCAATTTTATGACAATATACATATATATTTTTTTCTTAAAATTGAATTATTTGACCACCGACATCTCTTAAATTTCAAATTTATCTCAATTATGTTAGACATGGCTCAGATGTATGACTGAAAACGCAACTGAGTGTGGGTTCGATCCCAATTCGAGGATATGAAAAAAACATTTAAAATAATTTATATTTTCATTTCTTCGCTCTGGTGTCGAGGCAAGGAGCGGCATTAAGTTCCGTCGCTCAACGCACAATGCCTCAAGAATTCAGTAGAAAAGGGTAAACGGATTGTCTTAAACTTAGGTTCCCTCTGCCTAACCTGCTGTGTGCGGGATACAGCGTGAAACTGATTTTAACATGTTTCTCGAGAAGGATCTACTAAATGCTTATTTACATTGTATAGTATACATACATAAATATTTTTGTATAGTATACATAAGTACATTGTATAGTATACATAAGTAACAAGGGTTTATTTAGAATATTGAATATTTTAGGCAACTTTATGTTTTTGGGACTGACAGAATGATGTACCTTTTATGTTGTATGTTGAAATTGTTTTGATGATATTAGATTTTTTTTTGTTATAATAATAATATTTCGATTATATTATTTATATTCTGTTTGTTTTAAATTATTCATATTATGTCAAAATGTTACTCAGAATTTCGTTAGCTGTATACATATTTTAGAAAAACATCTGTTTTCGTATTATATTTTAATGTTTGTTAGAACGAATATTCAATTCTACTCTATTCAACTGTAGAAAAGGAATACAGGCTCAAATCTATTTAATTAAAAAAATACATCATTATTCAATATATATGTACATACATCATATCAGAAACTATTATATAATATTTATCAGCTTCACGCTGTAACCCGCACACAACCAGGGTAGGCAGAGGGAACCTAGTGTTAAAACACTCCGATTCCCATTTTCCCGCGAGTTCTGAAGGCATTGCGTGTTGAGTGGCAGATCTCAACGCCGCGCTTTGCCTCGACACCAGAGCGCAGAAATGAGATTGTAAATGTAAATAAACATCAATGATATATTTATAATAATAAAACATTTAAATTTATAATAACGTTTTGCTTTTCATAATTTTGTTTTAAATAGGAAACCTAAATAAGACATTATATATTTGGGGTTGACAAAAAACAAAACGGAATAATACGTAACACGTACTATGCCTTTTCATTTTGTTTAACCCTACCTAGCTATATGCGGGATACAGCGTGAAACTGATTTTTAATATTGTTTAAGGAACAAAGGCTTACCGATACTTTTATTTACATATCGTTTTCAACAAATCAAAGTAGAATTGGTCTCTATAAAGTTCAGTTACGTTTTGATTCCACGTTTTTTTTATCACTTTCTACTGTCATTGTATTTCGTTGCAATCGTTCGATTTAATAACACTTTTGTATAGAAATAGACAAATTAATCTTATTTTTTTTATATTTTGAGGCCAGTTGTGGCACTGGGGCACAGTGTGTGAATGTAAACGTGACAGGTTGTGGGTTCGATTCCTACTTGAGAAAATGTAAATATTTGATATGAAATGAATGAATGAAATATAAGTAAATAAAAATGTCATATTTTCATTTCCAGCCAGAATTCAGTGGAATAGAGTGAAGTTAAAAAAATATTCCTATGTCAGCACATTTAATTACACTCTTCGCAGGTTTCCAGGCGGAAATCACAAAAAGAAATTTGGAAGCGAAACTCAACGCCGCACTTTTTGGTACCAGTAAACGATTATAAAATCAGAAATATCACTTTTACAGTAAGACTCTGTCGCATTGTCCTTAAAAAAGTGAAATAGAAAAATCTTAAAAAAATATGCTTTTCATTCTATCCAAGAACGGCTTCCACAAGGCACGGGTTCGAATCCACGTTCATATTTTTATAAGATCTCATAAAAACATATATCTTTTCAAAGTTTGAAAAAAAATCTTTTAAAAACAAAACTGAAAACAGCTTTAATAGAAACTATACATATATTCACACACAATTTTTGTTTTACCAATAGCCGCCCCCTTAATTTTCGTATTATTTGCGTAAACCGCTCTAGCTCGGGATGCTGTACGAGATGGGGATCTCAGACGGGTCAGAATTACTGAGGCTTTTACAAGACGCGTCCTCAGATGGTGCTGTACTGTACGCATGGTAGTAAAACACTACCATATTGATATCTAAAATTAATCCCACACACAGCAAGGAAGAGAGAGGGAACCTTGTGTTAATACACTCGTTTTTAACTTTCCACCAAATTTTGAAGGCATTGTATATTAAGTGCGGAGCTCAACGCTAAGAATAGCAGAGAGTGAAGAAATGAAAATTTAAATTTAAACAAATATTTAATTTCCTCGAAGTGGGCATCGAACCGACAACCAGTCGCGTTTACACCCACTTGTGTGATAAACATTACATAACCTCGAGCCGGGATCGAACCCACAACCAGTTGATTTTACAGTGACACTTTGTGCCCCTGCGCCACGACTGGCATTTTATTGTAAGCCTTACATAACAAGTAAATATAAAAATTATAAAATTTTATATTAATAAAACTTTTTCCAGGAAACAGTATGAAACTAAAAAAAACGGTAAATAGATTTTCATCATATATATAAAACCATATAATATATATCTTTCAAACGCGATTCGAACTGACATACACCCTACAAAATCTTCAATCCCACCACAACGACACTTCCTGTATTAAAAAACAACATAAGTATTCAAATAAAAAAAAAAGAAATAATTAAAAGTTCTAAATCAATTTGTTTTGCAATCCGTACAAGGCTACAGCGTTTATATTCACATCGCGTCACGGCAGCCCCTTTCAATACTGGCTTCCCCACGTAGTAAATAGAGGAGCCTGTGTTGGATACAAGCTGGGAGATATGGTATGAAAGTTTTTTTATATATGTACAAGAATTATATGTTTGTCGGTTTGTTTTGTGTTTCACGCTCTATCCTGCATCTATCAGAGTAGGTAGAGGGAACCTGGGAACCTAATTAAGCGATTGTTATGACACTTCGTTCACATTAAGAAATTTTTATTGCCCAATTTCAATTGTTTTAATTATGGTGGTTAAAGATTTGAATTTGCCTATAGAAGGGTGTGGAAGAGAACTAAGAATTAAGACACTCCTCCCAACTTAATCTCTAGTGTGTGTGTTTGTCTGAGTGGCGAAATTCAATTATGCATTTTAAAACGAAAATAATGCATTTCCTCGCATAGGAATCGAAGCCACAAGTGTAGCGTTTATAGTTTCTCATATTCTCGATAAAATAAATAATTATAACAAAATATTGCTAGAACATTACATTTTAAATCTCTTGAATTACTGAATAACTGACCGACAACGTACAAACGAAACTGGTGGACATAGTAAGTAGTTTTTTTTAAGTATTTTTTATTTGTAGAAAAAAAATAAGAAAAGATTTCTCGAAATTCCTATGGAAACGAAAAAAAAAGCGAAATTCTGTATTTTAAGAGTTAAGTATATAATGACCTTTATCTCACTATTATCATATTTTACCCTCTTCTTTAAAAGGGGAAAATACTTTTAGAAACACAAAAAAAAATCTACTCTACGAAACGTTTTAAAAAGATGATTTTAAATTTATATTGTAAACACGACAGTATTTGTATTTATATTTAAAGTAACATATCGTATTCATGAGAATATACAGACAACTATAACTTATGGTCCAGACAGAATCTTATTTATATTGAAATTTGTTGGAATTTTACAATCTTTTACATGTTTTTATTTTAAAAGAGAGCAATATATACTGATTTTAAAGTGTCACAACTGAAAAGTGCATTATTATAAGCACGATGGTCGTGGATTCAATCTAGACTCGGGGAAACGTTTTAAAAAAATCGTTTCTTCATTTTGAATAAAGAAAAAAAATCTTAAGTCTTAGGTATAAGTTAAGTGAAAACAAAGTATTTTAATTTACAAATTAAATAAGAACAAAGTGAACAGATTTCGTAACATTTTCTATTTTTAGTTAAACTTTACTTAGGTGGAGTGTCTTAACTAGGTTTCCTCTACTTAACTTCCTAAGTGGGAAAAAGGTTCCCACCCCCTATCCTTTGCTTCAGGCATACCTTAGGAACCTAATGATTTTTTTTTGTAACATTCGTTTACTTTACTGTGAGTCTGTCTTGACGCTGTTGTTAATAAATTATGTTTTTTTTTCACATTATATATATATAGTACATTTTTAGTTTTTAATGTATTTTCTTTACTGAAATATTTTTAATGTATATGAATGAAGAATCATGCAACAGTTTCGTTTCGTATTTATATGAAATTGTATTTTTTAATTTTCACCATGTAACCCGTATACGGTACAGCAGGTAGTGTTAAAACACTCCGTTTCACAATTTTAGCCCAAATTTTATGATACTGCGTGTAAACGTGACGATTTCCATTTCACTCAACTGAGGCGCTCTATGTCTACGCAACGCCGGCTCCGCTCGTATAAAATTGAAACCATATTGTATATTGTAATTAACTATATAAAAAAATACATCGAGGTTAGACAAAGCGTAGCGTTAGGTTACGCCACTAAATGTACAAAATCTCTATAAAAAAAAGGTAACGAAAAATTTTATCACCAGAAGAAGATAAAAAATATATCGTATTCTTCTTCATAGAATAATACGATATATTTACATATATATCTTATCAAAGTTAATAATCACTATGTACAACTGGTACTGACACTACTGACCTCGTTAGCATCAATTGGCATTCAAAAGTGCTTGCAAAGACCTAATTACCGTTTCTGAACAAGAATATTCTGCTGTATAACACGATTGAGGAATACATTTATTCTACCTTTTTTACAGTTTCACACTGTATCCTGTATATGTTAAGACACTCCGTTCCTGTCTTTGGGTAATTTCCGAATTTTTAAGGCATTTTGTTTCGAGTGTCGTAACTCCACGCCGCAATTTGATTTGTTCACATAGCAAAATAATATTTTTTCCCCCCAAGTGGAAATTGAATCCACCACAGCTATATTTCCTCTATTAAACATGATTTACAGCTTCTTGCATAACTGACACTACTGACATATAATTTTTTTATTAGAGAACATTTGAAATAAAACTGTCCGACCATTTTCTCTTGCTATAGCGCGATTCGAATTCCATTCAACTATCGCGTTCGACACGCCCTAGATACGTCACAATAGTGCTGTACTACATAAGAGAGTGTTAACTAATGATATCACAGAGACCAGGCACAGAGGCCAGTCGTGGCGCAGGGGCACAAAGTGTGACTGTAAACGCGACTGGTTGTGGATTCGATCCCCACTCGAAGAATTGAAATATTTATTTAAAATGTATATTTCTAGTTCTTCGCTCTGGTGTCGAGGAAAAGCGCGGATTTGATTTCCTCTACCAAACACGCAATGCCTCCAGAATTGGGCGGGAAGTTGACTTGACACTAGGTTCCCTATGCCTACCCCGCCGTGTGCGGGATACAGTGTGAAGCTGATTCATTTATTTATTTAATCTTGTCACTACATCGATTCCTTTGATCATGAAATGAGTAGTGAGGTACCGCGTGAAATACATAAAACACCAACTGTCATTCAATAGAAAATCGTAAACTTCAATTTATGTAGTTGCTGTAATAAAGTATTTTTGAAACTTCTATTTTTATAATAAAACATCTGTTTGTATGTCGGTTTATTTGTTTTTATTATATATTCTGTATTTTGATTGGGAATATTTGTAGGACGATAAAATATAAAGTTCGAATTGAAAATAGTTTAAATCTGTGTTATTTCAATTGAGACTGCGATGTTTCGATCAGTTTTTATTTTGGTTGAATGTAATATGAGGTCGGCCGTGGCGCAGGAGTACAAGCGTGACTGTAAACGCGATTGGGTGTCGATTCTATTCAAAGCCGTGGTAATTAAATATAAGCGTATAAAAATTTTGACGTAGTTCGATGAGAACGTATGGCTCAGAGCGCTTGGACGGTTTCCAAAAAGGCGCGGGTTCAAATCCCGCTACGTTTAAATTTTTATACGTTTTCTTAATACATATTTTTCCTTCCTAAGTCTGGAATAACACTTTAAAAGAGTTAAAAATTAAAATATATTTAATATTGTGTCTTAACATTACGTTCCCAGGTGCCTTTTCCTATTATGATATAGCTTAAAAAATATATGAATACAAGCATGTTTTCGATAGCAATTTATTCATAACTATTTTATCCCGATACTACGTATGCGTGGACTACAAAATGGAAAATCCCGTTATTTTCCATTTCACTTCTCTTAATACTCCCTGGGGACTTTACGTGTCAAATTTCTTTGTAAAAAGCTGCGTAACTAACGTGTAAACTAACTCAGTAACGAAAGATTTTTATAAACACATATAGACAAGGGAGACATAAACACGGCTTTGTTCGCTGAAACTTATTTTCGTCTTATGCCAAAGTATAATATATAAAAATATAATAATAACAAGTATCTTATGTGATTTCTTGTACCTCTAAAAATGTGTTTATAAAATTTCATTATAATCGGTCGAGCAGTTTTAACGTGAAAGCGTAACAAACAAACTAACATTTACATTTATAATATGTGGCAGACTGGAAACGATTAAGAAAAAAATATTTTATTTTTCTCACTCTGATAACAAGACCTCGCACATGTCCTGTCCTGCCTCTCAATAGCCAAGACGAACCTAGTGTCTTATAAATGCACATGTTCTTTTGTTTTGCCTCTCAATAAACACAAGGAACCTAATGTATTAAAAATAATCGAAATTTGAATCCACAACTATTACTAACCATCAAATGTCCTAACTATTTAACAATAGCCTAAATTTCTATTAATTATTATAATTTTCAGTTAAACTCTACACGCCTCTATACATTAACTTAAGAGAGAGAGAGAGAGCAAGGAGCAAGTTTACAGACGCGGACGTCGTTAGAGCTACCCACTTCAAGCGAGAATACGATAATTAATGTCAGATTTGTGTTTCAATTAGTATGTCTGCTATGTTTCGTATTGTTTGTATGGTTATTTTTGGCTTCACTCTGTATCCCGCAAATAGGGTAGGCTAGAGTAGGTGGTCAGTGGGAACCTGGGAGTCTAGTGTTAAGACACTTCTGTGAAAACACATTTGTCCACCGAATTCTTGAGCTAGAACTTAAAACCGCGCTATGTTTTATTAACAGAGCGAAAAAATTTAAGAAAATATATATTTCATTACTCCTAGTGGGAATTCAATCAAGGACCGTGAAGTTAAATTATTTTTTATTTTCTCCGCACTGTTTATAGGTTCCGCCATTCAACTTACAACGTATTAAAACTTGGCGACACATTATATAAGGTCGCGTGATATTGACATCACCCTTGCCCGGGACTTTGCCTGCATAGCAAAATGCGAACAACTAAAAGTAAAACATCATACAAATACAACAACAAAAGGACTACTCAACCCAAAAATATCTCTTCAAATTGAAAATGTAGTTCCTGAGATTACCGCCTTCAATCAAACAAACCATACATTAAATTTAAGCTTTGTTTTATTAGCATGAATTAAGAACAAATGTTTAATGTATGTTTGAAGCTATTTGTGGCGCAGGGGCACAAAGTGTTCCTGTAAGCGTGACTGGTTGTGGGTTCGAGTAAATGTTATATTTATTTAAATTTATATTTCAGGCCTGGCGTCGAGGCAAAGCGCGGCGTTAAGTTCCGCCATTCAACACGAAAAGTATGGACCGAAGTGTCTAGACACAAGGTCTGCCTACCTTGTTATGTGCGAGATATAACGTGAAGCTGATTTAATTTTAATTTTAAGAACAAACGTATGCGATACTAAAATAGAATTCCAAAAGTGAATAAAAAGCTTTTGCTAATTTCCTCTATAAGTAAATACGGTTTCAT
>DWAO01004420.1:0-12841 GCA_018230605.1 Heliconius congener
CAGAAAGTGGGGAACGGAGTGTCTTTCACTACGTTCTCTCTGCCTACCCTGCAGTGTGCGGGATACAGCGTGAAGCTGAAATATCGTGATATGGGTCATTCTACAAAAGTTAGGAGACTTTTACATTCATTTTGTACACACATTTTTTTAAGAAAATTACGAGTTTTTTTTTATATGGAGAGGGAGGTAATATAATACTATAACTATTTTAAATCGGGCCAGCAACTTTTTACACATGTGACACGTCGTGTTCGTCCAGTTTAAAGAAAGTACCGTCAGTATAGTAGATTTTGAGGAATGCGATTCTCAATTTTCCCTCTTGCTCGTTTCGTTCACCAACTAAAGCTTATTTGACTTCTTCTGTCTCGTCTTCTGCCTGCGTAAAAGGTGCCGAAGATGCAGTGAGTGTACGGTGTTCCCGGATGTTGCAAAATGGCATGGATATTGGAACAATTTGATTTGAACGACTACACGGTAATAAAAAAAACAACAGAAGCAGCCAATAAACTTTGGCCGAGGCTTTTTATTCGTTTAGGGAATCTGATGAAAAACAAAATCCACAATATGTGATGAGAGGGCGTTCCGATAATTGCAATCGCTTGACAGTAGACGAGGCCCTGATAAATCACTTTGGAGCGATAGTGATGGCAACTGGAATCTCCGGAGCAAAGGAGATTCTTTTAACGAGAAATGCCAACCAGTTACCCTTTATAGATCGAGAGAATCTGTTCGAAATGTGCTACCGCAGACGGCCACAGGTTTACCGCAAACTAGCCAGAACTTGTTATGTACTTAAAGAAATCCTACGAACGTCGCCTACGTTCTACGAGAGATATACCTCGGAATATACATACTCTTTTTGCAAAAGACAGTACGTTCCCTTTATGTTAAAAACATCCAGGTGATACCAGTACCGAGAGATCTGGAAGATACTCAACTATCAGAGTGTCTTCAACTCACCTCTCTTACCAAAAATCTAAAAAAAAAAGAATCTTACATAACAAAAAAAAATCTCTTACCAAACAGGGATGGGGAAAAAAACGAGCTCAAATGTAGTAACGATCTATTAAACACAAAGTTTGATGCGGCTGCCGTAATAGTAGTAGGAGACTCAATTAAGTTACTGTTGCACGATAGCGTCCCCCAAGCGGACGTGGAGATTTCGCGACACACCGATATTGTGTCTGCTTATTTGTAAGTGCCATGTGGTTTTCATCTGAAGTGATAAAAGGAATGTTTACCTACCAATAGACCTAACATAAAGTCACTAGTACTCGTCATAATAACTCGTCAGTCTCTCGTCAGTCATAATAACTCGTCAGTCTCTTGTCGGAGTATCGAACATAGGACTGACGCCACGGTACTGACAGATTAGACACGGTACTGACGGACTGGGTATCAAAGCCAAGCAATGTTGTTATTGGTCAATTTCCTGAGTAAGGTGCATTATTTGAACAAAATACATAACGTTATAATGACATTATTTAATTGTAAAATATATTAAAATAAGAAAATAATTACTCATCGCAGTACTGAAATACTGGCACTGCGCTCTACCGCCTCTGCCGGCCTGCTAACACTGTTTTTAAACTGGCGGCCTAACAAATTGGGTGTCTGAAGATAATTTCACGACGTAGTGCCATAAACAGATCGAGGACTTGATGTATGATCTCAGATAATTTGCGAGAAATTTGAATTTTAATATTGGACACAGGAATGATGAGTAAAATCGAACACAAAGTATAGACATTGTTTTTTAATGATTAATAATTGGATTAATTTCGAAATATATGGAAAATTCATCACAAAATGTTTCTTAGTCGCCCAGCTTTTGTAGATAATCACACTCACATTGAATAATTTAATTATTACATGTTTTATTTTCTTATAATCAAACTAGCAAGCTTCTGTGTCTTCGGTGTTTGTTCTTTGCTTTTTTTTAAAAATATTTTTTCTCGCTTTTTTTCATTTTAGCAATATATATTTTTTTATTTTTCGCAGGCTTCTATTAAACTGCTCAAGCGTAAGCGGTATTTGATACAGGTTTATACGTATGTACAATTTTAATTTGTTAAAAAAATAATAAGTATTTTTGCTACACAATATTTTTTTTTGAAAAAATAGTCTTAGTGAATGAAGTGTCTTAACACTAGGGTCCCTCTGGCTATCCTGTCGTGTGCTTGGATACAGCGTGAAACTAGTTTAATATTTTTTAGTAAAATTTTGTCCGATATGAATTAATTTTTTAATCAAAAAACTTGCAGATTTTTTGTGTCTACATTTAATGAGCTAAATTATCATTTTTGAAATAACTTCATAGAATTCATGAAAAATATTTTTTACAGGTGCATTGTGAATCGACGTCGAAAAATTATTTATTATTAAGCCTAAAATATTTTTAGCATTTTTCTTCTTTACAAAATCTATTTACATTTTATAATCTAATTGTAATGCGTATTTTTTATTTGTGTATTTTATTGTTTGTATTATTTTTGTGCACGTTCAAAGTATTGTAGTTATGTTTAAATTAAATATGAGTGTGATAATAAAAATTTAAAAAGTATGCCAAAAAAAAATATTAACTGTTGGTTAAGTAGTATTCATATGTGTAATCTTATAATTTGTTAGCCAAAAATTTAGTTAAAGCTTGAAATAAAATAAAAAATCTATGTAATGCGTATATATTAAAATAACTTATATATTTAATAATTTATTATTAAACAACCATTTTTTTTAAAGAAAATAAATAAAAAATAGCTTTTATTAATAATCTGTTAATTACAGTTGCTTGCACAAAAATGGCCTGACTCTATTCCTTTCTTTTTAAATCTGAAAATTAAAACTGTTTAATGTTCATTATTGTAAATTTAATTAAAAGAAAAAATACATTTCGTTATATATAATAATATTGATTATTTCAATTCAATTCTCCAATTCTTATTATACTTTTTTTTTTTCAACAAAATGTATAACTAAGTTATGTCGTTATAAATCAATAAATTAAATAAAATTAATAGTCGCCATCAAAATGTGGCTAGTATTTATTTGACGATACCTTTTTATTTATATTTTTACTCGTATAAGTATAATAGTGATGTGCCTTTTAAATTTATATTAATCTTGTTGCATTTTTTAGATAAAGCTATAATACAAATGTTTATGTAAACTTTGTGGTGGTTAATAAAAATATTGATTGCATTTTTCGTGTTGTTTTATTTTTATCCGTGTTTCTTTTAGTATGTTACTTTATTTAAGCAAAAAAATATAATATTGAAGTTGCTGTTATTGTTTTTTTTAAAATATTATTTGGAAATTATAATTTATTTTTATTAGAGTTCCGCCACTAAACTCGAAAATTAATCGTTGCGTAGGGATAAGAGTGCCTTAATACTAGATTCTCTCTGCCTACCCTGCTATAGGCAGGAAACGGCATGAATGAAAAAAATATATTCGATTTTGTGTGTGTAATAAAAATAGCATTTGTTTTTTTCAGGAGGAGGTTTTGCAGGCGGCGTGGTAAGTAAAAGTACTATCATTAAAAATGTTATAGACCATCGAGTGCCCTTTGCTTGACTGAAAAGCAATGGACGTGGGTTCGATATACACAAATTATTTTTCTGTCTGGTAAGAGAAAGCACTGTTAGGTTCCGTGTCCAAACACGGTACGTTAACAACAACGATCGGAAAATACACAATATAACTCTTCCAATTTGATGATCTATTGAAAAATATTAAGTTTAAATGTTTAAAATAAGTGCATTAACAATTCTTATTTTGCTCTCAATTTTGATCTTAATGTCATCCTTTAACCTTTCAAAAATATGTAATTACTACAAATTTCTATCATATGTACTAAAAGCCTAAAAAATAATGTGGTGTTAGCCTTGAAGTAAACAGTTTCTATAGAAACTTATACAAAACAAAACTGCTCTAAATCGATAATTGATAAGAAACCAGACGACCTTGAGATAAAAAAAATGGTTCTAATTAACTTATTGTATATTTTAAAATTATTTTCATTCTTTAATTATTTTTAAAGAACCCTTATAAGCCAAGGTCGGTATCATAGCGTGTTCACTGTTGTGTGGCGGAATTTAACGCCTTTTTTTGTCTTATCAGACCACAGAACTATAAACAATTTAGGTATATTATTTAAGTATATTATATATATTCCATAATTGTAAATTGAACCTATAATCATCGCTGTTACAGCTAGCTACTGTCATGACGTAGTCTAATTAGCTTACTCTATATAAAAATTTGGGTTAATATCGTAATTAACAAATTGAATTTAAATACAAATGATTAACAAATTACATACTGTTATATTTATGTAAATGTACATTTTAATTTCCCCGCTCTGGTAAAACAATGCGCTACCAGAAAGAAAATGATAAATTCGAGCAAAAGTCGAAACTAGGCTGACTTTATAGATGCTAGTTTCTTTCTGCCTGCTACATACATGCGGGATAAAGCGTAAAGCTGAAATAAAGAAGATACCATTATGACGAACGTCAATCAACAGATTTTAGATGTCTCCATAATGTAGGACTAATGCTTGATGATAAATAAAAAAAAAGCATTTGCGTCATTTAAACTTCAAATATATTTTTACTATTCAATTAATCATATAAATAAAGCTAAAAATATAAATAATACAACAGTTGTCAGGTGTTTCAGTCAATGTAATATTTATCTATTCCATGAATATTTCAATTTCCGCGGTCTAATAAGACGCGTAATTCCTTTTACCTATCGTAATAACAAAAAAGTACGATAAAAAAAATGTTTAAACACTATGTTTTCTTTACCTATCCCAATTTTAAAATATATTTTTTCCTTCTTAGCAGCCCCAAACCTACACTAGCCAATATGTCCCAGGGGTACAAAATGAACGTCGTGGACTCGGGACGGGCGCGGCTGTGGGACTCGGTGTAGGGGCTCTTGCCGCTGGTGGCTTAGCGGGTTATGCCATGGCTGGAGGGTTCCGGAGTGATAGTCCCGAGCCAAGTGCGGTAAGCAATTGTGTGTAGTAGAGACGAAAGTCATGGAGTTTGGTTTTCTGTACTTTAATACATCATCTGCAGCTAATTTCAGGATGACCACGACTCGTCTACCGTAGTATGTGACCGTAGACCGTGTTTTGGTATGTAATTTCGTTGTTTTTGGCTAAGATTTTTATACTATCATTATTCTTTGGCTGGAGAGTTCAGGAGTGATGGTTCTGAACCAAGGTGGTGAGGAATAAACTAATTTAGAATGAGTTCATAGTTTACAATTCAATCGTTGTGAAAAAGTTATAGGATTTTTGGTGTTTCCGTACCGCATTTCCTCGTTTTATGAGCCTGAGAGATAATAATGCATTATCACACATTATCCTAATATGATCAAGCTTTTATAATGGTGTTCACTATTTTCGTTGGAGCAGTATTATGTCTAGGTGTTGGGGGCCTTGCGGGCGGTGGCTTCGTTATGCTGTTCCTGGAGGGTTCAAGAGTGATACTTCCGAACCAAGTGCGGTAATCAATTTAGGAAAATTAAAAAAGTAATAAACTTTAGTTCTTGGACAAAAATCTTTGGTTTTTAGTATTTTTTGTGTTGTGCTATTTCGTTGATTCTAGACCTGACCAGGACTTCCAGTTTTGTAGATCGTACCATCCACAAGGAAACACCCCACTATTTTAGACTATGGATTTGCAGGGTGAAGGGAGATTAATACTGACTTCAATCTCGAGTCGACCGCGATTCGATGGACACGATTAGTATAATCAACATCAGACGAACCTCGAGCCATCAAGTTACCTACTTAAATTTTAATTATTATTTTTTCAATCTGTCTTGAACATGTCAGCGTGTCACTTAAAAGTCATGTACGTAATATTATTTTTTATTTTATATTTGCATTTTTATATTCATGTTGGAAAATACTACGCGTTGCGATGATTTTTGTTAGTGTTCGTTTCACATTCCCTTGACAGTGCTTATGTTTGTTAATATTGACGGAAAAACTATTTTTCATTTCATTTTAAAATCATTATTTCTCATAGGAAAATAATGAAGAACAACAACAAGAGCCGTAACAATATTGGAAATTGTTGCTAGTTTCAATACTTTTTCTAATTACACAGTTTGTTCTGTTTTTTAATTGCATATACTTATGCGAATTTAGTTTATTGTGTTTTGTATATAAAAGAATTATTTTAATTGCTTTATATAAAATACTGTATCTTTAAGTAAAGAAAAAATATAAAAAAAAAATAAAAAAAATTGTTATTTTTTTTTATTGCAAAAAAAAATATACTTTTCACAATTTTTTTTACCACATTTAACTGAATTGTCACAATAACTACCTACATGATTATTAAAAATGTATAAGTATAATTTCTATTATTTAAAATTAAATCATTAAACTGCCTACCCTGCCGCGTGAATCTGATTTAATTTAATTTTTTAATTAAAAAAATGTAAATATAATTAAACATAAATTGTAGTAGAGTATCCTACTCGTCCAAAGCGTTATAGTGGTAATGTCTTTTTCTGATTATTATTGCGTAACAACAAAATTGTAAATATTGCACAGTTGTACCGTAAACGATTGGGAGAAAAAACCCCACGTTTTTTTGTGAATGGTCCGTTCTTTAGCAGTTTTAGTACAGAGCTTACAGCGAGATGTAAAAAGCAAGATAAGATTCACTGTTTTCGTGAGTCGGCAGGGCGCGGCACTGCAGCGGCTCTAGGTCTCTTGTCTCTTGTGGTTGTGCGGTCTATGCTATACCTGGAACATCCGGGGATGATGGTCTCGAGCCAAGTGCGGTAAGAGGATGTGTCATTTCGGATCAGGTGCCAGTTGTTAAGATAATTGGTGTTGTTTTGGCATGATTATTTATATATTGTTAAACTTTACTAAGAATTGTAGGTACAGCCTCCGTGAGCGGGAGTGCAAGCGTTTAAATGTCGTATTTAAGAAAAGTTTCCCTAAAGCAAAAAGTGTGACTGTATTCTATAATTATTTATCTAATAAGACTTTTTTTGAGTCCCGTCGTGGCGCAGGGGCACAAGCGTGTAACTGTAAAAGCGACAGGTTGTGGGTTCGAATCCCACTCGAGGAAATTAAATATTTAATATTTTTTTTATCATTACAGGTGGAAATAGCTGACTTCGCTGACGATTGGATGGAATAAGCGCATGCCTTAACTAGATGTTTAAATAAAAACATAGACATTATATTATATGTATGAATTTATGAAAAAAAAAATGGCGATAATCATTATGAAATTTTTAGGTTATGTTAGTCTAATTTAATTAATATTTATTAAAAACCTATTTAATTTTATTTTTTTTTCAGTGAAAGAGACAAAATTATAAGTGAAAAAATTTAACACTCAGCCTAAGTATAAGACCATCGATTTTAAAAAATGTATAAACCAGCTTAAACTTATTTAATATCTTGGCTGTATCGGATGTTTGAATTTTTAAAGAACAAAAATTATTTTTAATTTTTTTTTAAATATAATTGCATAATATAATATAATATCTATGTACAAAATAATAATAAATATTTATTTTTAAGTGTGTTTAAAAAAGTCGTATTTAAGTCTATTTAAATTTTGATATTCTATTTCTAGCTAAACATTTATTATCTGTTGTCAAAATTAAAAAATATATTTACGTTGACTTTTGAGATGTATTTAGTATATATATATATTCTATGATAAAATATTGCGGTTTTGGGACAAATTAAGAAAGTATTAATATATATAAATGTTATTTTTTTATATTTTATCGCGCTCGAAAAATCGATTCTAAAAGCCTTTATAAATTCATTATATTACTCTTTTTTTATGTTTTAAAGTTTGAAATATTAAAGCAAAAGTGAACTGTGTAGTGCCTGAAATGCCCTTTGAAAATAATAACATATAACTATTAAATTATCTTCTAAAAATATGTAAAAATGCGAAACAACTCTATTTTCAAAATGTTTTTTATATTCTACAAAAATGGCAGCTTAATTTTTATTTATAAGCGATTTTACAGGCACAAGTTATACAGATTATAAAATTTAGTTGTTACATTATTTTTTATTTTATCAAAGAGGCCATTGAAAAGTATTATATTAATAGTTTTTTTAAGTGAATCCAGTGAGTTAATTATTTTTTAAGTTACATATTGTGTAATTTAAACATTTATGCAAAAATAAATGAATGTATAAGTAAATTGGTTTTTTATTAAATAAAATAACAAGCCGCTATTTGGCTTCGCTTTGATGCCTTAAATGATTGCGATGATTATTTAAAATAAATAAACAAATAAAGAAGCTACGATAAGTATAAGGAACAAAATAAGATTTACTACCAAAATTTTCTTTTTTTTTAATATAAATTCGTGTATTTGACTCTAAACTCTCTGTAGTCGGTCCCGCATGTCTGAAGATCGTGGTCAGCATCAGGATTGCAGCTGGAGCAGATGGTCTGCTTCCATCGGATTCCACCTAGCGCGTCTCTACTAACCGTATAAGACGTAAAAGATGACGATTCCATAACTTGACCGGTCCAATAAAATGGTGAACGACCGCGCGGTCTTTTAGTTTAGTGTTCGGTATTTTCAACTACAAGCAAATTTTGCCAGACTGACGTCGCTTCTTCTGGTTGGCCGAAATATGTCAAAACATGTTGTTGGCATATCACTATATGCCAACCACGTGTTTTGGCAAGCGAGTTTTTATTTGTAGCTGCGTCAGAATCTATACATTGGTGCGTTTCCCACTCCAGGATAATTTTAGCATACGTCTTCAACACAACATCTCGAATGTATCAATTCTATGTCTTTCTCTTGCTAAGGTAGTCCATGTCTCTACTCCATATAGGAAGATAGGGAATACCAGTGCTCGTACTGATTTTTACTTACTACATTAATATTGATAACAGTTTTTTGTAAAATACACTTTAAATTAGTAAGTTACCGTCCTTGTCGGGCTACGTCGAAATTCTTATAAGCTTCTCACAACTTATGTTGTTTGCATTATTTTAATCAAAATATTTTTACAATCAAGACTTAAATATAATTTTATAAAATTACGTTTTTGTAAAATTAAAAGATTAATTCTGAATTAAGTTTGAGCTCACAAACATCACCGTTAATTTTTACTGGCAACGCCAATAATTATTGCCATAGTAACAATTTTACAAACAAATAAAACAAAATCACGCTCTAGTTGAAAAATGCTTTAGCGCTAGCTTTAATTAGTATAAATATAAGAAAATACATAATGTCTGGCTTTAGCGGTTACGATAGCGAAGTTGTTGGTTTCGATAATGTCTCCGAACATAAGCGACCATCCACAACCACGTCTGCTCAAACTACGGAATACAGCGAGCTTGGGAACAGTACGCAGACTTACACGTCTAAGGAAGTCGGCTGTATGGCTTACCCTGAGGATTTGAATTCTGTACCAAAAGACCAAACCGCTGAACTGAATGCATTCCTTAAAAGAGTAGTACCAGCCGTGATGGAACAGCTCAATGAGAATGATCGAGAATTTGTCACTTATTCATCAGATTCTGATGAAGAAGATGAAATCACGGCAAAGCTATTACAAGAGATTCACATCAAGGATGCCAGTGGTTCTGGTGATCATGGAACTGCTATTTTGGGAGTAACATGGAGCAGTGCTGGTAATTCTATAGCTGTCTCCATTGGGGCTATGCAGCATGAAACCTGGTGCCAGAATTCTGGTTTGATAAAAATATTCACGTATAAGAGAAGTGATGAAAAGTTTCTTCATTCCTTTGATGTGACGGAGAAGAACTGTGTGTCAGTTTTAAAATATCATCCAACGGTAGCTGCTTTATTGGCGTATGGAACTGCCTCTGGTGAGGTCGTTTTATGTAACTTGGCCAGTGGCAATATGGATGAAGGAGTCCAACTGACTTCTCCAGCAGGGTGTCACGGGTCCAGGCGAGTGTCAGCCTTAAAATGGGCAGACGCGTCCTTAGTGAACATGTTTTTGACAATGCAGATACATAGTAAAGGAAAACGTCGCGGTGCTGCTGATCAGGTCTTTTTTTATTTGATAATTATAATATTGATATTTATAATTATTTTTAGCTTCACGCTGTATGCCACTCGTAGCAGAGTGGAGAAAAGGAACCTGCGAACCACATCCACAATCATTTAATGCCCACTTTTCGTGGATTTTTTCAAGCATTGCGTGTTGAGTGGCGGAACTCAAAACGCAATACCTACCAGAATACCCACGTTATCAAAGCGAGAAAATGGAAATATAAAATATTATGTTTCCTGGATTGGGAATGGGACATACAACCTGTCTCGTTTAGAGTTGTGTCCCTGCGCCATGACTGACCTCGAAAATATGATCTATTTATTTTGAAAATATTATTATCGAAACTAAAACTTACTAAATATACAGGGTGGAAGTGTCAGCACCACTTTAAATTAAACCACAGTTTTAACTACTCTATAAAAGTCTTACTAGAGACAATTTTTTATTAAAAGTGATTTTTTAAGCAAAATAAATAATAAAATTATTGTTGTAATATAAAACACCATTTGTCAAGAACGACGCACGCACACATTAACCTATCAATGGGAAACCGCCGCATATGCCTCATTCTGAAATCGAGTCGTAGGTATTGGCGGCAATGTTTAAAGTTGATTAACGTTAAGTAGTATTTTTGTAGTAGTAAGTTTACATTATTGGTATCTATGCGTAACTGCGTCACACAAATACAGGTATGGATAAACATCGTGAAATGAAAAAAAATCCTACATCTAAACTTTTTAGGAATCTTGATGAATTTCTTTATTTTACCAGAGCGCTGACACTTCCACCCTGTATAAGTATACTATTATATAATCTGCTCAGGCAAAGTACGGTGGTAGAATCCGTCACTCATTTCGCATTGTCTCTAAGTAGCAAGATAGATAAGAGAAAGAAGAAAAGTATCTTATCAGCGGCGCTACAAAAATATAAAAAAATTATAATAATATTACTATTGTATATACAGGTTCTGTTTTCGGCTGGTGAAGACGGAACCCTCAACGCATGGCAAGTGAACTCCAACCTCCAAGTCTTCGAGAATATTCTATGCTATAACATTAATAGTTCCCAGAATCTAGCGCCAGATATCACGTGCTTCGATTTCATAAAGAATTATCCATTACGTCCTGCTGATGAGAAAACTCCTGAAGTTTTTGTGGTGGGGACGAAGACTGGGAAGCTGTTTTTATGCAACATCAAGGTTCAGGGAGTGGATCCAGTCTCCGAAGCACTGGAAGGTCACTCCACGTGTATTCTAGATGTTGCCTTCAGTGAACAACGGCCAGGCATATTTGTATCCATTTCCATGGATTCAGAGTTGAGGGTGTATGACGTAAACCAGTCGAGTCCTTTGAAGGTTTCTATCAAATTGTTTTTGTCTTGATAATTGATATATTTAAAGATTTGAGTACTGTTCTTGAGTTTGATGATTTGAGTTCTTATATCCGAGATAGTTGCATTTTGAGACGTCTCTTATTCATGTTCAATTTGATCTTACATGACATTTGTACCCTAATTCAAAATTAGGGGAATTTACTCAAAAGAATGTTCATTCTACAAAAACTGACGAAAAATAAATTGTAGAATCTTTTAACACTAAGCAAAATCACGTGTTACATAAATTAAATGAACCTCCATTCCACCAGATCCAGTGTCTAGACTGTTCTATATCAACCATGAGCTGGTTGTCTTCGCCCACTGTGGTGGTGGGCCTCTGTAATGCGCAAGAGTCTCTCCGCGTGTACAATGTTAACAGTGGCAAGATGGTGCCAGTTGCTGGCATAAGTGGTACTGATTGTGGTGGTGGTGGTAGAGATGTTACATGTTTAGCTGTGAATATGTTTGGGTAAACGTTTAATATAGATTATTACTTATAAGATCTTCGGTGCGCACCAGCACATAATATTTTCCACTCAGTGGAATGAATTATTTTAATTTCCTTGCTGTTGTAACAAGACAGCGCGGTATTAAGCTCTATCACTAAACACGCAATTTCTTGAAAATTAGGCAGTGCGGGCCTTGTGTTTCCCGTTTTGACGTAGCGAGCGGACAATATCTGAATAAATGTGATTGTTATGGATTTAACCTTCATTTATTCGACCATATTGATGAAATAGAGGAGAACAGTGTCTTGTCAATAGACTCTTGGCCTTCTCTGCACATTATTAGATTTTTTTATTTTAACTGGATACATTTCCATATTTTTTTATTTTAATTTATGAAAAATATGATAAGTGCTGCAAACGCGACAAGTTGTGGCTTCGACTCCCGCTCCGGATAATAAATAATTTTGACTTTATCGCTTGGATAAGACAAAGTGCGGCATTGAGTGCTTCAACTTGGTCGGTGAGTGGGGAACGGAGTTTTTCGGGGATAGGCAGAGGGAATTCTGCCTATCCTGCTATACGCAAGATAGGCAGTGATATTGCAGCGTGATATTAAAACAAATATTTTACAAATTGGTTTACAGTTCTTGCCGTATCGCCGCTGGTACAGAGTCCGGGGGAGTCCGGATTTGGGAGTTCCCCGCAAGACGCTTGTACACCACAGACGATGATTTAGATTTCTAGATGTATTAATAAAGACTGAATGTTAACTGAATTATGTTTTTCGCTTTTAAACTTTATTTAAAATAAAATTAATTAAATAATTCATTAATTTTATTTATAAAAGTTGTAGATAACCATACATGCACAATATAAGCTTTTTTTTTTTCGTGAGGAAATCCTTTTACGGATACCAGCCCGAGTGGGGACTCGAGCGGGTTATGTGGGGCTCGCGGAC